>PTEX01000150.1:1348667-1381167 GCA_003342815.1 Eudromia elegans | reverse complement strand
TGGGAGAGCTGTTTTCCATTCTCCAGGGGAGACCACAGGGACAGGAGATCTTCATGGGTGGAAAAAGGGATCCAGTGGGACTTAACCATTGGAAAGTTGAGGGCCATGCTGCTTACATTTCATGCTCCAAAGATGCCACGTAGGAGGCATGAGAAGCAGCAAGAGCCTCCAAGCATGTCCAGGCTATGCATCCAAGCGTGTAAAGAGCCATCCCGCGCATGCTCAGGGGCTGCTCCCACAGGCTACCTCACTGGTAGAGAAACCCGGCAGGCAGGAGAGAGTCCTCAGTCCCATTGCTCCCGAGAGCTTCTCCTGAGCTCACAGGCATTTATCAGAGCAGCTCGAAAGGGAGTGAGGTACACACGCTGTCACTGTCAGATGCAAACACTGCTGGTGGGCTCTGTACCCTCAGTCCAAACGCTTGGGTGGAAATGAAATACCTCATTCCCTACCCCATAGCATCAGGGTAGGGATAGTAGAGTATCCCCGCACAGAACAGTGCAGGGATGTTGTTTCATATTGGTTCAGAGTATCCCTGACACAAAGTATCCCTGACACTCAATTTCTGCAAATTGTGATTAGTTTGAGTCTCCTCTGTCCTGTGAGGGCTGGTAGGGTGACTGTAGCATTTAAAATGCAGAGCTGTACCCATCCTGTAGAAAGAGGAGCAAACACCACCCTGTGTGACCAGGGACAACTGTGTCAGCTTTAATGAAAGTTCATGGCTAGATTTGGTCTCAGGACTCCTAACAGAAAAACTGTGGAGAGAATTTTTATTCTTGCTCTTCTGTAGCATCTCAAGAGTCAACACTGAGTGTTAGGAGAAAAATGTTATCTCCTTCAGTAGATGAAGAGCACTAGGGTCTTATTTTCTGGATATGATATTTCAGCTGACTGTTTTTATCTGTAAGCCAGATATGAGCATGACAAGAGAGAAAAGAGAGAAAATGAGAGGCATTTCAATGGTAGATTATAAAAATAGAGATTTAACTTTTTATGCTTGTGTTCATTCCAGGAGCTTGAATTATCAGAGCTAGTGTTTTCCTAATCACCACTATTCTCTGTGTGCCCTGTTTCAGAATGTTGCATTCCCTGGAAAACTGATGCTGGCTCATGAATAGGCAATTATTTGTTTCCTCCTTCCAGCCTGGAGGAGGAAAAGGAGGAAGGTGCCCCAAGGATGCCTTTCCACTTCTGGAAAATAGTGCTTTGCAAATGCTTTTTTTTTTTATTCCTTTATGAAATACTAGGTAGGGAAGATTTTAAAAATAATACAAAACAGACTTGGCTGCAGAAGGTTCGGAGTGAGAGGCACGCAGGTTGATGCCAGGGTTTTAACAATAGTCAGGGATTTATCGGATCTTAGGAGAAGATCATTAGAGTTGGGGACGTGCAAGCAGTATGTTGAGAAGGATGAATGCATGACTGATCCAGGGAGGGGATGGAGAGCTACAGGGCAAACAGGACGGTCTGACAGACCACGTCAAAGGTGGCCAAATCAAAGCCTTCAGGCCTCTGAGCTGAGCTAGCAGATGGCAGGACAGGCCACAGCGCTGGTGCAAGAGGCTGGATGTTCAGCACGTGGCGGTCCCGGGCGAGGGCAAAGGAGCTGTGTTAACAACAGCTCCTGGCAGCACCCCAGGGGCTGCTCAGGAGGGTCTTGATGCCCCGGGCTGTACTGAGGGCTCACGGAGCACGGCACCAGCTCCTTCCCCTGCTTTCAGGTAGCAGGCTCTGTCTTGCGTGAAGCATCTCACCCGGGGATTACCATTTCCCTTTGGGGCTGCTTCTGTGTGTGCTCTCCAGCTGGCCAGCTAACCCACGTGTGAGAACAATATTTTGTCTCGATTTGCAGGAGCTGCTATACCCGGAGGTTTGGCTTGTGCTTGCTTTGCTGGGCCAGTGACAAGGTATTAAAGCTGTTATGTTTGTTATGTTAACAAGCTGCAGTGCTTGTTTTAGTTTAAGGCTTACATGTTAGTTTACATTCAGCTTACATCAGGCTTATATTTTCTATAGTTCAGCAAGCAGCTCACTGCCCTTTATGCAAAACTTTAAAAAGCAGTCATCTCTCAGGGCTCGGTTTATGTATTTCTTTTTCGATTCTTTATTAAAGGTGCTATCAAAGCATAAGAAGTTAGATAAAAGAATCTGTAACTCTTTATTGTAAGTATGCTCAATGGTATTACTAAGTCAAGAAACCTTTAAAATACATTTACTGACCCTTTTACCTTTCTAAAATAGATTTATGCTTTATTCCAAGTTTAATTTAATTTCCATATTAACGCTATTATCTGTAAATATAAAGGGCACAAAGTCTCCCTTTAAGAGAGAGAAATAGATCAAATTGCATGAAATGGTAGCAGATGTTATTTTTCTCCAAGAAAATCTTTTAAATTAATTGCATAAAAAACTGCACAAAGAATTGGGGAACTGAGCCTATGCTTCTTCTAGAAAAATCAGTTGGTGGCAGTTGCATTCTGGAAACATGGTCTATTACAAAATAATTGAAAACTGTGGTTTCTGTAGTAAGTGACTAGGTTTTAAGTAGGATTGACTTGCTGCTGATGGATCAAATCGACTGAGGAGCAGTTGAAAACCAAGTCATTCTTCCTATCTGTAAAAGCCCTAACCAGAACTCAAGGACCATTTCCTGTCATGTGATGAACAAGACCTTGTAAGTATATCCCTGGCAATACCTCTGCTGAGGTGACCATCATCATGCTGCAGCTTTCCAACGTCCATCTGATCTCCAGGTGCAGCAATTGCTTGTAATGCCTGGCAGGGGGTTTCACAACGCTGCACACAACCTGGAACCTGGTCGGTCTTGGTGTTTTGTGCAGCCAGATCTCCCTTGTCCCCAACACATGGCTGTCAAGCACCTCAGAAGTAGGCCTGTGTCTCCGAAACATCTTAGTGCAAGAGAAAGAAGGAAAGAAATAAGGAAAGAAGCAAACAATGAACAAGATGGTGTGAGGAACAGCAAAGAGGGGAAAAAGTCCAAGCAAGGCAATTAGGTCTATTCTTTTTCTCTTGCTATCATTTCATCAGCAATTTAATCTGATGTTTGTCCTGAAAGGAATGTTAAAGGCAGGAAGGTTGCATGGTTAAGGAGAAGATGGAGGAATGGTTGTCTCCATCTCCAAGAGACCTGGGACCCCATCTATGCAGTGGGGAGGAGAGTTCCTGTTACCCTGCTCCTGTGACTACATTGCTGTTGGCCTGTGCCTCCCGCTTCGCTCCCTGACACAGCTCCATTTAATCACTTTGAAAGCCTCATCACCCTACACAGAAGTGCAATGCGCTCCAGGAACATCCTCTCTCTCATTGTGAAAACAGACTGATGAGAAATTCTCTCTTTCTCTCCTAAGATCACTTTCCCTTCCTCTTATCATTACAGACAGGCCCAGCCCATAAACTCAGCCGAGTGAACTTAGCAGACACAGGCACTTGTCATGGAAATGGAAACAGCAGATTTCCTGAAGCTTCACTGAGCACATATTCCTCCTGTTACCCTGAAAGGTTCCCTCAGAGGAGCATCGGTGTGGAAAGTAGGAGCCAGCCCTGAGCAATCGCCCTCCCTATTGGCAGGAAAGGATGAAAAACAGGGAAAAAAGAACGAAAAGGGACTGAAAAACAGTCATGCAGAAGTAGGATGCATCAAAGCTTCCCAAACCCTAGCACCTCCAAAACACAACAAAGCAGACAAATAACATACTCCCTGCATCTAAAAGCAGACACACTGGAGAAGTTTCTCAATAGCAATTTCACAGGGTTCTATGAACTTCCATGAAGCTTCTCAGATATAGCCCATATTTCTTTTTTAATTGTTATATACTTCTTATTATTTATAAAGGTACAATTACTTTGGCACCATAAGCTGCTCTCTAAACGTCTACAGGCAGAACTGCAGTTTTGCAGCGTTACAGGTTGTAGTTGTTCTGCTGCCTGTTGGGACATGCCCAGCCACAGATGCATATGTTTTTCACAGGACTGAGATCTTGCAATTTGTAGGCTATGGAAGGGTACAGTGGGGAAAAAACACTCCTAGGGCCAAGAGGAAGGTCACCTCCACTCTGTATTTCCATATTGGAGGTGAGGAGCAAATCCCACCTCGAGAGGGTACGGTGTTGGAGAAGCTCTTTGATGAGAGTGTCACAGCAATGTGCTGTTTCCAATGGACTTTCCTCTATGGACTAGGGAAGGATTTCCCAGTTCCACTCCTGAGATATGTAAAGTCATCAAGAGCTCATTTTGGGAGACTGTCAGTCCAACATCTGGTGAAGGCAGCTTGCATTGTTCTTGACTCATTTGCTTACTACTGGAGGAAAAAGACCAACCACAAAGAGTATCGTCCAAGTCGTGTCAGGGCCACAGCTGCAGAAACTACCTTGTGAGCCCTGATATTCCGGAAGCGCAATGGATCAGCCTGGGACATCTCGGCCCTTCCGAGCGTGCTGGACACCAGCTGGCTGGGGCTGCTGCACGGCAGCAGCAGCATGCAGAATTGCAGAGGGTCAGAGACGCAGTTTCCATTTCTAAAAAGTGATGCACTGTAACGAATCTGTCTACAAATACATGAGGTAGCATGAAATTGCGAATTATCATTTATTTTCCCAAAGTGCTTTGAACACAGACCGTGAAGGTTTAGGAGTTTAGCAGAGGTTTAAAAGGCATTTATTATCTGTGCAAATAAAGATACATCTTTAGCCTCATATTCAGAAGAGTTAACCTGAGCTTTGAGACTGACCCCTTGCTTTTCCTGCCCCAGCACCTCCCTCCTTCCCTCATGGCACATTCCCGTTGCTCATGTTTTAAAACTCGAAGTGTTTAACAGCAGTCAGAGCCCAGCAGAAGCAGCCGCTCAGCAATGGAGCATTTCAATCACAAGTAGAAAGCAATAAACAGACTTAAGGATTCGGATAGAAAGGAAAAGACCAAAAGGAAGGAAAAAAAAAAAACTTTAGTATAATTGAAAACAGGTTTATTGCTTTCTTCTCCTTGAAACTGGATTATTACATTTCAGAAATAACATTTTCAGACCCATTTCTCATGGTGTTTTTCAGTCTCAGGACTAGGAAATATGCCTCAACTTCAAGGTGAAGACTTGGAGGCAATACATATTCCATTCTCCAGGAGATAAAAATCTTCTTGTTGTCTGTTTCCCGAAATTCAGAGGAGTTATATGGGAGGCAGATCTGTTTTCCCAATTAAAATCTAATGCGCAGCATCTGATTTCCAAAAGCTTCTCAGTTCCTCTAAGGTTGAACTCAAAAGACCTCATCTACTAGAGCTTGTCTTTAAAAAATATGAGTGGTTACACTGACTTCAGCAGAACTCCCATATGCTCAGCATTAATCAGTGACTTCTGTGATGTGCTGGATTAAAGCCTTCATGTGCTTACCATGCTACAGGCTTTGGTGCCACTGCGTGCTCCTGAAAATTAAGAATCACTCTCATTTCAAGAGGAGACATGGGTGAATCAGACCTGCAATAAAGGAACACAATGTGTTCAAAGTCAGCGCTGCCACGTGGATTTATGAGACTTCTCTAGCTGCAGGTCCTCTACGCCTGCACATCAATGATCTTCTTAGCTTCACAACTTTACAAATAACTTCTATTTCTGCCTTACAAAAAAGAACAAAACAAACAAACAACAAAAAAAAAAACATTAAAAAAGAGAGGATCCCTGGGTGCTGAAGTATTTGTTTAAAGCAGCAAAGCTGGTGGGGTGCGAGGACCCATCACAGCTTGGAGCTGACCCTCTGGCTAGTTTGGGCAGAATCTGGTATTTGTGCTGCTTGAGAAAAAAAATACTGTGCAAGTATTTCGTGTTTCCTGGTTTGCAGTCTGACCAGTTCTGCTTTGAGCCTGGGACTTGGAATAAAAATCTTGCAACGTTCCGTGTGATCCAATGCTCAGCGAAAGGCAGTTTCTGTTTCTGACTGGAAAGTGAATATTCAGTATAGCCTCCATGTCAACCTACGAATGACCACAGGCTTAGAGAGGAAGTTTGGAGACCGTTCAGTCCACCTGGTTACTGAGATAGATTGATAAATGTGTAACTTTACAACATTTCTAAGCATGAGAAGGTTCTTGTGTTTTGCCCATGAGCCTCTTGCACAGCTTCAGCAGAAACACCGAGTCCCGGACTGGTGAAAGCTGTTGCTGAAGGAATGGCCTTATGCCAGCTCGTACCATCTGAGACTAGCTCTGTCCAGTGTATATATTAGTAATTACAGTGCTGGATGCGTTGTACATCTGACAAACTGAGCTGTGGCATAATCAATAAACTTAATTACCTATCACCGCCTGCCCACATAGTACACAATTTTAATTCAATTATAACTTCCAAAAAATGATACATAGCAGAGCAGATATATTTATCACTGAGGTCTAAATCAGCTGTGTGTGTCAAGGCTGACACTTGAAAATGAAGACGTTTATAGTTTCTGGAGCCCAAAGAAATCCACATGAAAAAGCTCATTCTTTTCTTCTCAAAATAACTAAAAATGATCTGTCACTGGTGGAGGATTTTCTGTCCAGAAAATGAGTCCAGAACCACAGTAAGCGGCCTCCCTAGAGCCTTGACAGCATAATTGACTCTCCCTCATACGCACGGAGCTGAGGGGAATTGCACGATTGCCTCTAACGAAGCGGCCGAGAGCAAAGCCCAGTCTCTGGGGTGCAGCGAGGAAGCGGCGGTCCGAGCCTCCCTCCCCAGCAGGGCCAGGGACCGTCCCCAGCCTGCCTGGCACAATATTAGAAACATTATCCCCGGTCACAGCGGGCGCGAGTCCGAAAGCTTTGTGCTGCGTCCTCCCCTGAGGATTTCTGGGGTTCACCTAGGCTTCCGGAGGCAGGCGAGCTCCCACAGCCGCCCCAGCCTTTAGCCTCCTGGCAGCCTTTCTCACCGGGGGGATTTGGGCAGTTCCTGCCCTTTTCTGTCCCTGGCTGTTTCTCACCAACGTCAGGAACAGCTTTTGCTGTGTTCTGCAGGACCTGCGATGCGAGCTGGGGCAGTGGGGTTTGAGTGCTCTTGCTCTAGGTACATCTTTCCTATGACAAATACACAGGGATGTCATACCCTAAGGAATTAAAAATGACTGGCTGGCAAGGAACATAATGTTAATAGTGGAAAAATTAATCAGCCACAGCAGCCAGGGGATTCAGTGCAGAACTCAAAACCAACGGGTGTCCTGGTCACCAAGGAGAGTCCTTTGCAATCGTAGGCACCGTGTCCTATAATCATATTCACCAGCGTATTCACGGCCTGTGCATCCCCTTTTGTTCTTGTGCGAGTGCTGTCCTTCAGCATAACAGCTGCTTTCCTGCCTGGTGTCTACCCCCAATATGCTTCTATGCAATCAGACCCTTTGTTTTGCTGCCTTTAACAAGGCGAGCTCCTCCTCTTCCGTGCAAGGGAGGCTGCCCGCTCCCCACAGTGCGTCCTTGGGGCTGCTCCAGCTGAGTTTATCTCCCAGGGATGCGGGAGACCAGGCTGGTGCAGGTGGATGAACTCTTACTATGGCTTTCCGCACAAGCATGGATCTTTCCCTTCCTCTTGCGGAAAATATGTGGGCTTTGGATTGCTGAGTTTCACAACTGTACTAGGCTAATTCCACTAAGACACGACTGAGAGGAATTATGAGCAACTTCTGAGCAACTCAGTCCAAAGCGTCAGGAGCTGGGACAGCCAGAGAACTCCCCAAATAAATGAAGCTGAGAGAGGATCATTCCCTAAAATCTCCTGTCTTTCTCATGCAGAGATGCCAAAATCCTAGCCAGCTGGCTCATTGTGCCAAGGTTTATGCATCTTAATAAATTGGCCTCTTTTTCACTATGGAAAATAACTGTATTCTTACTTTGTATCAGCTGTGGCTGTAGATGTCCAGACAGTCTGCAGAATTAAAACAAGCCATTAGGGTAAGATATAATTTTCTTTTTCCCTGTTCTGTTAATTCTGACATGCAAACAGGCCTGAAAGCTACAGATTGTCTTAACTTCACTAGGGAGTCACCACCTATATTGCCTTATGTCAGGGAACAGTATATACCTCTCTCTCCCTTGCAAATCCTCTGCTTCTGCAGGATCTAAGCTGTCATTAAAAAAAGAGACTTTTCAGCCTTCCTGATTACATATTAACCCTCAAATGTGAGCAGAGTATAACCGATGCTGTGCAGGCGCCCTGCTGCTCCTGGCAGCCTGAAACAACAGCTCTGAGACGTGTGAAATCTGCTGCCCTTGTTAATGGAACAGCGGCATTAACACTAATAGTGATAACCCCGAGCTTGCCAGCATTAGCAATTTCATTTTAACAGGAGGGATGTGAGTAGAAGAGGAGCAGGAGGCTGGACTTCTCCAGAGGAGCTGGAGGCTCCTCTTCTCAGTGAGAGAATGAGAAGGCAAAGAAAGGCAGGCCCGAAATGGCCATGCTTGTATCGGAGCACCAGCTCTTCACCACATGAGATCTGAATATGACCTGACTACCTTTGCTACTAGGTGTAAAAGACCAAATTACTGATTCCCAGCTCAGTCAGTGATGCAAAGGGGCAGACATGCACCAGAAAGGCTGATGACAGCGGGTCCTATACCAATTGCCTACCTGCTTTGACATCTTTTCTCTTGCCTTTCTCCACAAGGGGCTCTCCATTCAGAGGACTGGGCTGATGTTCCCTGGGCATATCATGGTCTTTCTGTCTGGATCAGGGCACTGAGCCAGCTCCCAGACCATGCAAGCTCCTCAGCACCTGCTCACACAGCCATAGGAGCTGCATGGTTATCTTATTCTACCCACCAGCAAGTTTTACCCCTTGTCCTCCAGTCCTTTGGCACCAGTGGGGACATGGTTGCACGTTCAAGGTCAGGATGCAGCCTGATATTTATGAAATAAAGGTCTGAAACTTCATCTGGTGCCTGGAACTGGTGGTTCAAGCTCAAGGTCTTCTCCATGGTTTGTTAGCTGGACCAATACATTCCGTGCAGACTAAGGGCCTTTTCAGCCACTCCAAAATTCTCTGTAATCTCTAAAAAGAATTAAAACCAGAACAGACAAGGAACTGCAGAGGAAGTTTCTAGATTTCCATTTATTTCATTATTTTTCTTTCATCTGTGGCAGGTAGCAATGAAGGAGATTAAATCTAGGGGAAGATCTCACTGGTGACCAATGAAGTGAGGGAAGGCAATCCTTTCCTGTGCCATTTGGCCAGCAGAAAGACAGTAAGAGAAGCAGGTAGTTATGGTGAAAGTCTAGGAAACGCATTTTATCAGTAAGCATTTGGATGGCAAGTTAAATGGCAAAGAGGTTGGAAAATATAAGAGGTAGTGGTATGGAGCCAGGGACAGTCAGTCTGAGATGGTATGGAGCCTGAAGTGGTTGAACGTATTTCTTAGTTGGCTTTGGACACAAAGATTCAAAATCTGGCCAGTCGCAGCAAAACAAATGGGTTGAATGTTTGACAGGGAGGGAAGAGTTAGATCTACCCACAGGTAAGCAGTCTGGTAGCTAGTCAAACTGTTGGGAGACATCAGCCAGGCTTAAGGAAATAATGCGAAAGAGACTTGCAAATAAGACCAGCCTGCCACTTTTGCTTTCAGATGGAAGGGTATATTTATGGTGATTACAGTGGATGAGCAATGAATGTTCAGGTTTTTTATATTTTCTCTCCTGACATCTATTCTGATTTGCAAATGATAGACCAGCACTCTGCTGATTACAGGATTATGTGACTAACTTCCAGCAGAAAAAAGAGATTTCTTTTTTCCTTTTTTGCTTTCCTTTCTGCTTGAGATGGAGGCAAACTCATCAGCACTGAAGATCTGGCATCAGGGCTCTAGTTTATTTTCAGCTGAATATTGCGAATTCTGGGCAAACTCAGCACAGTCCATCACATTCAGCTCTTTTGCATGTGAGATTTAGCAATACTCAAAGCACTGATGGAACAGAGGAGAATGCTGGAATTATTAATGCCAGCAGCATTATGTAGTGTTGGTACCTGCCTTCCGGGAATAGTGGGAAACACTGCTGACAGGCAGTATGGTTTTATTTATTTTTCACGGCTCAGCCTGTTTCCAAATCGCACGAATTCCACCTGTTGGACTGCGACGCAAGGCAAGGCGCTCCAGGGAGCGGTGCGGGGAGGAATCCGCTTGTGTGCAAATACCCTGCACGGGGCATGTGCCTCGCTACGACCTCCTGTGTGAGTCTGCTGCCGGGCAGGGCAGTATCTGCTGGGTGACTTGACACGTCTGCACCCTGCCCCAGAGGGACACGCACCATTCTGGAAAGCCCCAGGAGGTCCTGAAGTCAAGGCTGCCCTTGTCGCGGACCCTGCACAGTCGTTACCTAGCCATCTATATTGCGTTTTACCTCTCCGTAAAATTAATCTTAGTAACATTCTGAGCATCACAGCTGTGTTTTGGGTCTAAGCTCAGCGATACTGGGAATTTATGTCGGGATCATTTGATAGTAACAACTGGTGTCTGTGCCATGGGTCCGGGTACCGCAGTTAGGGCTGGATGCAGGATCAGAGCATGGGGCTTTTACACAGGTATTATAAACAGTTCCACAGTTCCAAAGGAGGAAGAACTGGGCACACATGTGACTCCCAAAATGGGAGTGCACAACAGGGGCGCTGGGGGCTGTGGGGCAGAGCAGAAGGGGGAGCTACCAGCCTTCCCAGCCCTTCTGATAAATCTAATAAATCTAATGCCAAATATTCAATTTCTTCATGAGCCTAACACCGGGATCAGGGTTTGTGCAGTTCCTGGAGAACTAAATGTTCCAGGTAAGTGCTATTATTAGGTGTCCTGCAAGTAGAGTAGCAGAACAA
The DNA here is from genome assembly GCA_003342815.1 of Eudromia elegans. Classification (NCBI taxonomy): domain Eukaryota; kingdom Metazoa; phylum Chordata; class Aves; order Tinamiformes; family Tinamidae; genus Eudromia; species Eudromia elegans. The sequence continues at coordinate 1,370,335 of PTEX01000150.1, read as the reverse complement.
GAAAGCATCCGGCTTTGCAACCTACAGATGCTGAATTTGAAAAGCCAGGAAGGACAGCAGGGCAGACTCCTCAGGAAATGAAGGAGACCAGGAAAAGAAGACGCTCTTTCTGAAGACACAGAAGCCGTGCTAACAAAGACATGCACATGGAGTGGGCAGAGACACGGGGCACCAGCACCGTTTGAGCTCTGCTGCAAACTGCATTTAGTGGTCTAAGTTTGGGATCTGCAGATAGCAGCCCATAGAGGTAGCAGAGACTGCCAAAGAGCAATGCCCTGGGATGCAACAGAGCTGGCCTGCACTTGGAAAGAGGCAGTTGGATGTGGAAGGAATCTTGCCTGGAGAATGGCGCACGGATGGCAGTGCACAGGGAGTTATTATTCATGTTTCTCATAACAGCAGATTGGAGTTTCCCTGCAGCAAGAGGTAGTGGATCTAATGCCTGCACAAGCCTGTGCTTCTCCACCCAGCATTTCGCTAGTGTGGAACTCATTGCCACAGGAAATAGTGGAGGCCAAGAGCATTAATGGACTCAAAACCAGGTCAGACAAATTCACGAACGATACGGATCTACCATTGGCCTTTAAACAACATGATCCAGGTAGGATCTGCTCCATGGGTCCTTGCAGCACAGCCTTCTGTGGGCTGCAAAGCTCTGTTGATGGAACAACCCCCCTTTGTATGTCCTGTGCTGAACGTTTTTTGGTAGGAGCAGCCATGGGCTGTGTTCCGGCAGCGTGGCAGCAGGAGAAGTGGGGAGCAGGACAAGGTGGAGAGATTGGCAGGCCGGCATGCACCACGGCTCCCGTGCACCCCACGGCGCTCCTCCGCTGCGCTGCTCTGCATCGGAGCATGCTGCAGCTAATGCAGGGCCCTTCTCTGATCCTGCTCCTCTGCCCCAAAAAGCAGTGCGTTTGTCACAGCTGAGAATCTGGCCTTCAGCAGGAGGATTCGGGGTAAGACTGAGGGCAGTTGCTTTGGTGCCTGGAAGAGGATGTAGGCAAAGTAAGACCTAGTAAAGGGTGCTGTGTCTGCCCTTCCCCCACAGGGTGAGCTTCCCCCTGCCCCTACATTTGGCTCTGAAGGTTCCCTAGACATCACTGTCCCGTAGGATGACAGTGACCCTAGATTACAGTGAGCTAAATGACTGGTAACCACCCCCCATGCAAGCTCTGCTGTGAGCCGGGGATACCGTTTGGCCCCCGCGGAGCGCAGCCGGGTGCATGTGCTGCACACGGGGCTCGCTGGGTGGCTGGGGCCCAGTGGGCCGTGGTGAAACCGGAGAGAGGACGTGGTGCCCCCGTGAGCCCCGCGGCGCCCTGCAGCTGCCGCCACCGCGCAGCTGCTGCGGGCAGCAGGCGGCAAGTGTGCCGCGGGGAGAGCGGGGACGCCCTCGCTGCTGCTCCCCGTCGCAGTGGGCACAGTCTGCGGGATGGGGAGAGCGGGGACGCCCTCGCTGCTCCCCGTCGCAGTGGGCGCAATCTGCGGGATGGGGAGAGCAGGGATGCCCTCGCTGCTCCCCATTGCAGCGGGTGCAGTCTGCGGGATGGGGAGAGCAGGGACGCCCTCGCTGCTCCCCATTGCAGCGGGTGCAGTCTGCAGGATGGGGAGAGCAGGGATGCCCTCGCTGCTCCCCATTGCAGTGAGTGCAGTCTGTGGGACAGGGAGAGCAGGAGATGCCCTCGCTGCTCCCCACATCCCGGCGGTGGCGGATGTAGTCTGTGGGACGGGGAGAGCAGGGGACGTCGCACCAAAGCGGAGCCTGCGGGGCCCACGCGGCGCGTGCGTCTCCGTCTCCTTCCCGCTCGCAGCACGCGTCCCCGGGGACCGGCTTTGCCTGGTGGCGGAGAACAATAATTGCTACTGCTTAATCAGGACTGTTCTAGGATAAATTCTATTTAATGAGGATCCGTTTTGCGTGTACCAGGTAATTAAGGGACGCTTAAGCAGGAAAAAGAGGTGTGGGATTCTGAACATTGCTCTCTGGGGGGATGTTGCAAAATAAAGACAGAGTGTATATTTTGCTGAGTGTTTCCGTCAGATAGAAGGTCAAAATAAGAGCCCCTGTGCAGCTCGGGCCGCTTGCCCTTGCTGAGAGGGTGCTCTGTGTGCCCGTGCGTGCCTGGGCAGTCACAGCAGCCGGCTCAGCTCGGGCTCTGCAGTAGCCCTGTGCACCTCCCTCGCACCGAGCGGGAGCACCAGGGCAGAGACACCCTCTGCCCCCCACCTGCACGCGCTGGGAATCGCTGCATGGGACACAGAAGGGCAGTGACACCCTCTGCCCCCCACCTGCATGCTCTGGGAATCACTGCATGGGACACAGAAGGGCAGTGACACCCTCTGCCCCCCACCTGCCCACACTGGGAATCACTGCATGGGACACAGAGCGATGAAAGAACTCAACTGAAGGATTATCTCTTAATAATCGCCTCTTAATATTAGCTCTTAATATTATTCTTAATAGCAAATTCACCACTGAGCCTTCCTATGCCTCCCTTCCTCGTTCTTGCCCTCTCCTCTCAGCTGTGTCTTAGCGGGAGAGCAGTGCTCTGACTCTGGAGGAGGAGCAGATGCTCCCTTTGGGACAGTGCACAAGACTTGTGCACACAGCATGGCATCCCCAGTATAAAAATGCCCTTCCCTGCTGAAGCCTGTACAGAGGAAGAGAGAAAATTCACGGAAGGCAGAGGCTTAAAAAACTTCATGAATAGAAATTGCAAGTTCAGGTTTCACTCATGCTTGGAGTCCTCCCCTCCTCTCCTGACACAGTCCTGCCGGGCTTTGTCCAGAAGGAATATTTTTAAAACCACAAAAATAGACATGTGGGAATGAGGAAGGGCTCAAAGAATTTTAATTCCGCTCAGTTCACCCTCCTCAGTGATCCAGGAGGCTTTCACCCACCAGCAGCAAATACCTTTGGAGGGCAGTTCATAACAGCCATCCCAGGTATTTGTAGCTGAGGGAGATGATCAAGACCTTTCAAAGTGACTGTTGTTCTCTGCTAACACTGAAAGGGAACCAAAATGACCATTTAGATCAAACACCCAGAGAGAGGACCCATCATATACCATATAAGTTTAAAAGCCTATATCATAATAATCACAGTCTAGACTCTCCTTACAGAAAGAAAGACAGTTCTAGATGTGATTCACTGGATCTCTTTTAGACATTTTTTAGGATGAGATGTGCTTACACATCAGAAATCCCTCTTTCCCTACATTGCCTATAAAGGAGTCAGTATGACTAGCTCAAATGTTGACGTGTGCACTGTAGGAATCTAAATTTGGGCAGATGAATCCCATTTCCAACTTTCAGACGGTTGAAGTTAGGGAACATTAATTCTACTGTGGGCATGTGCTAAATATTTGAATAGATGCTATTTTTTAATTCCTCCCTCCTTGCAAGACAACATCAGTAGGGTTATCTGTGGGAAGAGGAAACAGTGTGTCATCAAAATCAGAATATATCTACATTTCATCCTTGTTTCTGGCACAGATTACCATGTGAGCTACAGCAGATTTTTAATCTGTCTGCTTTTTAAGTTTTATCATTATTTGATTTTCAGATGCTAGTGCACATTATAATTTTTGAATGCATAGCAAATGCTTCTTGGCACTTCAGTGTTTGGTTTTCTTAGAGCAGCAATTTTATGTGACTATGTGATTTTGTGTCCAGATTCGTTAAGTTTTGAGTGTTCCTTTTCTTTGTTTGTTTTCACCTTCTCTCAGGAAAGGATCTGTGTTTCTTTCATAAATCTTACCTGCCAAGTCTGAAGACCTGCACTAGTCTTTAATGCCAGAACAGTACTCCTCCACATTTGCTAGTTGTGAGAAAAGTAGTTCTTTTCTCTCCCTTCTAATTTTCATAAGTTTATTAAGTTACTTGCTAATGTGTAGGGCAGTATGTTCTGTTCGGGAAGAAGACTTGGGAGCATATGCTCTCTAGAGAAAAGGCTTCCATAATCTCTTGTGTGTATCTTTATCTTAGTGGGTAGTTTGACACCTATTTCTGCCTGACTCACAGTTTCTTATGGGGAAAAAAATCTTTCTGTTTGGAATCCTGGGAGAGAACCACTTAGGGCAGCTACAACTTTCCAAGATGATAAACACACTCACCCTTAGTGCCTTTATGTTATACCCTTTACCTTCGTGTTACAGAGGATTCCTTCTTAATGCCAAATATCAATTAAAAACTTGATGGATGAGGCTTAAAATCTACCAGAAATTACCTTACTCTGTGGAGGGTTGTCAGTATATCCAGATTACTCTGCCCAAGAGCGTACAAATTTTCAGTGGGGTCGAGCATCCTTCCCCATCAGTGAGTTCATCTCTGAAGGAAGCAGCAAGGAAGGAAGCAGTAAGGGCTCTCCCGAGAGTTCAGGTCTCCCAGGAGCAGTGACAGAGCGGAGGTGCCTGCAGTGAGACGGCGAGGCAGGGAGCGGGAGGGCACTGGGAAATCTTGCCGAGGTCGCCGCTGAAAGGCTTGACGCCGTTTGAAGAGCTCGTGACGGCCTCTGAAATGAATAGGAGCATTTTTCTAAGGCATGCACACGAAAGAGCCACAAACATGGAGAAAGTGTAGAACACGCACCCACAAAGACTAAATTTAAAAGACGTGCTTAGCAGGGAACACATGCATAGCATATGGATGCAGCTGACGGAAGAGCTGTTGGACTCCGTTCAAGATACCAGTCACAGAACAGATGAACCATCATAAATTTAAGCTACACATGTCATATCCTTAACACTAAGGTTCCCTTTAGTCGTGTGTGAATGCAGCTCAGTCGCTGGATTCTGGCTCGCTATCCAGCTTCCTCATTCCCTGACGTCCATAAGCATGGTGGGCAGGACACACAACGGAGAGGGATACTCAGCTGTTGGTTACCTTTTGTGAGTTGCTAGTCTATGGTCTTTTCCTAGCCCCTACTCTGGCATTTTGTAGTCCCTACATTTGCTGCCTAAGGGGTGTTGCAGTCTGTCCTTCCGTTTTTCAGCTGTTCCCTGATTGACAAGCCGCCTTCTTTAACATTTGCTTTGATACGTTTTCTCATATTAAGTTAAGCAACTTGAGCTGATTAAAAGCCTCCCAAGATTTTATCATTGCCAAGCCTTCTACACGCACGCATGCACCCACAGTTCAAGACAATAATTCTGAACAGGAAGACAAATAATAACAGCTATTCTGGATCTCTCCAATTAGGATGCTTGTAACGGAGTCTTTCTCCTCTGGCCAAATTTTTGTATTACTAAGCCAATCCATGACTCTGATGGATGTATAAGAATGCCAGCTTATTATTCATTGGCAATTACTTTCAAAGTCTTTGAACGTAAAAGCTATAACATACTGGCACAAATGGTAGAGCAGGTAAACATTTACTGAGCAAAAAAAAATCAAATATTCCCTCATTTCTATTCATCTTGGAGTTATACGAGATTCCCAGCAGCTGCTTGCAAGGAATTAAAGTTTTAGCTTTGCACTGTCCTTCTGGAACCTGATATACGCCATTAATTTGAATCCAAGATGCCCTCTGTGTTAGACTAATGTTAGGGAAATCATTAGTTTCCATTCCAAAATGTGCTTTATCACATATTTGTCCTGCACCTTTTGGATATCTTTTTGACTCAAGGCAACAACAGCATGATATTTAAGCACCAATTGTAATTTTTGTAATCCATACAATAAAAGGAGTTGAAGACTGAATGCCCTTAAACCTTGGTAGGATCAGGGGAAAAAAAAAGTCAAGACATTCGATAGAAAGACTTTTAAGGATTTGTTTTTGATTTCTTGGTAGCAAAGGCTTTTAATATTCTGCCTAACATTCAGATTATGTGGATGTTTAAATCTGGACCTAAATTTTCTGCATTTCAGATATCTTTTTCTTTAATGTGTCTAAATGAAACGAAAATTCAAATATCATATCTCTTTGTTTAAAGTCAGGGCTAGGCCGAATAATGTTATTTGTCACTAATGGATCTATGTTACGGTAGCAGCCGGTGCTACCACTCTGTGATGGCAGTTTCCTTTGGATTTGGGGCTGTATGGTAGAAACACAGATGCAGAGGCAGTCATATGATTTGGGGTTGTATGGTAGAAACACAGATGCAGAGGCATCTGTGATATGATTTGGAGGATAACCTGCTGTTTGATGAGGTTGTAACTGGTTTAGGATATGGAGCTTTCTTTGGTGGCAGGTTTTGTTGCTGTTATTACTGTTACTGACTCGTGGCAAAGAGTTAATGAAAAAGGAAAGAGCAATTACCATCTAGCCAACTAAGAATAGCAGGGGTTTTTTTTTCTTTTCTTTTTTTTTAATACTAAGCAGAGGAGAATATAAGTATTTCCATGAATTTGTGGATTTTCCCCAAACCTAAAAAAGGCAGGATAGGCTGTGACCCTTCTACAAGAGAAGGCATGGTCAGTGTCATACTTTATTAGTGTAAACAGATCGGGTGAATCTAAGAAATGAAAGGCCGTGAAAGTGGAGGTGAGAAATTTTGACATGGAATACACTTCAAGGGCAGTGTGCTGTGATCAGGGATAAGTTAGAATAGCTACATTATGTATGAACTCCGGGGAGCTAAGATGGCAATAATGAAAAGCGAGGAGTAAGAAAATATCAATGACAAGGAGTTTCTGGACAAGTATTTTAGATATGGAAATGCCATAATTGAGGGATGACGTGGGAGGACCAAGTCAAAAATCACTTGTCTGAAGACAGAGACAGACAGAAAAAAGGCAGAACTTGATGAAGAGGAGAATCAAAATTTAGTTTTAGTCATTCTGAGTTTAAGACTGTAGCAATGCAGTAAAGTCAGAAAGAAAATTAGAGGTGTGAACCAGAGGTCTTGCAAAGCACGCCTGAAATTTCTCACCCTAAAGTATCTGAAGAGGTGCAAGGCTTGAGACTGTAGAAGGGATAGCCCAGAAGGTTAGGTCCATGTCGAGCTCTTCTTGGAAGCTGTCAGGAATATAAAGGAACTACAGTGAGGTTAAGGAAAGCAGTAAAACCAGCCAAGAACTATGTTGGAAACCTCAAAGAAGAACAAAATGGTAGACAGATTTGAAAAGTAAGGATATAGAAGATGTAAACATCCTGAGGCGTTGTATTGGTTCACATCTATCCAGTAAAAAACACTGTGTTTTTGTCATATTTATAGAGACTCAGGAATTCTTATTTTATTCTCAGTTAAAGACCAAGATGTGCCTATATAAGATTCATAATGCTTCTGTCTGGCTGGAGTTTTAGACTTGTGAGCCTGTAATAAAAAAGAAAACACATTGAATTTTCTAAGCAGACTGAATGCTTTTCAATTTTTCCCCTATCATTTAAATTTAAATTTATGTTTCTAAATTTACATATCCAAAAACTTCTTCTGAAGCCTGTTTAGAATTTGGATGTCTCTCTTTATCACATTTCACTTAATTGCAACTACTTCTGGAATTAAGGCATCATCCCTACAGCTACTCAATGTCAAAGGACAAAAAATAAATTGCTTGAAAGAAAGCTGGAGCCACATTTCTATTCTGCACTTGAGCTGCTGACATTTTCCAGGTAGCACCAAGAGATGTCAGAATACTGGCTGCTAAAACAGTCTATGTTTGGAGCCTATTAAGCTGAATTCCGAGACAGCGAAGGAAAATGTGAAGACTTCTGGAGAGACTGACAGATTACTAGCTTTATTTCAATTTTAGAGTTCCTCTTTAAATATGCCGGATCCCTGAGAAACTGCAGTTTCACCGTTTTAATTCCTCTGTGTGTTCTAGATCCCCCACTCTACAGCTCCTGCCCTTCCAGTGAGGAAGGATTGAGGGGAATTCCCATCAGATCCCGTTAATCTTCTGTAACTGTCACTGTTGTCCTCTTTTCCTCTTTGACACCAATAATTCTATTTCCTTATTGCTCCCACATTACATTGCTCAAGGGACCCAGGTTACTACTTCTTGTTCTAAAGGTGTATTGCACTGCGGTCGTTAGAGTTACACTAGGGCAATGACACCTGGAACGCAGCAGGAGGCTCTGGGAGGGTCATCAGGGTGTTTATGTTAAGCAAAGAGATCAGCCTCACTCTTGGTTCTTAAGCACCCTTCTCATCTTCTCACACGGTGTTAAACTGGCTGGGGGCGGGAATTAGTTCCCTGTAGGTGAATCATTCCTGGAGCTCCTTGGAACGCAACGGCAGTCTGGCAGGGCAGAACAGAACACCCCTCCAGAGAGCTCCCACAGCCCCTTGCTCCAGCCCACACAGGATGGGATGTCTCAACGTGTTGAGACCTTCCTCTGCCCACTGCACAGGGCACTGAGCCTGAAGGGGTGCTATGAGAAACCAAGGCAGACTGAAGAGACCACGACTGCCTATAGCGACAACCTGCAGTGCCGCAGCGGCCCTCTGCCAAGCTCGTATATCCTGCTTCTCCATGCTCACAGCTTGAGTAGGATGCATAGGGTTGGGCAGAGCTGAGCCTGGTCTGATAGGCCCACATGGGCTACTTACAGACGTAGCTGCCATGTCCCTGCCAGCCAGCTAACCTTCATCTTGGGTTAATAGACAGCTGGTGGCATTTAATCAGAGGCAGCATTCACATACGCTTTCCACACCGATGAGCCTTGTGAACTTTGCTGTCGGTGCCTGATGCAGATCTATCATCCTGCAGTTGCTCTCAGAGCCTTTTGTGTCCATCAGTTTATAGATTGCCCTAAATATTGCGTCTGAATTTAAAGACTAATTGGATGCGTTTAAAGGCATTTGAGCATCCCTCACATCTGAACAAGAAATATTGGACAACAGCCTCTCCTCCCACAGCGCCGTTGGCCAGCGGTGTTCCGCTGAAGCTCCCGCCTCGGCCTGCGGTCCCCTTGGAGCCCACCCGCTCCAGCAGCCCGTGCTGCAGTCATTTCCCCTCGGCCCTGCCTCCACAGACCTGCACTCAGGCTTTGGCTCTGCGATGCTTTTGAACCACTACGGAGGAAACTCGCAGCACCCGCACTGCTTGGCGTGGAGCCCCCCACAGCTCCAGCTTCTCCAGGCTGGGCACGCTGCTGCCCTGTCCTTTCTGCGCTGGTGGCAGGAGCCTCCTCAGCAGCACTGATGCTGCCGGCAGCCAGCACGGCGAGGACATGAACCAGCCGGAGTGAGGCTGCTACAGGACAGCAAAGACCCCTTTGCCACCTACTAGGAACTTAGCAGAAGAGATGCATGTGTGTAGAACCCTGTGAGGCAACACAAATCCCAGCCTGGAACGCTGATTCCCGGCAGAAAAGCCCGGGGAGCCGACATCCTTTGTGTATCCCTGTGCTGCTACCGTGTGAAGCAATTTGCAGTTAGTGTCACCAAGTTTAGCTTTCTAGCGATTGTCTTTTGAGGATCTAATTTCGCGTTTCCTCCGTTTGGATCTTTTTTTTGTTACAAGTTGTAGTGATGAAGGATGCAAGTGGGTGGGTGGCTGCTAACTTGAGCATGATGGTGGGAGTGCTGCACATCAGGTACCTGGAGCATGACATGGACATTGCCTTCACCAGCATTTCCCCCTAATTCAGCCCCTGGGAAGATCTGAGCGTGTAATAAATGACTCAGGGCTTACTGTACTGGTTCTGTACCCTCATTAGCTAAGCCGAGATCTCACAAACATGTGCTCCCTCACAGTGAAAACACAGGAGGCTCGATGCGTTTTAACCTAGGTGGTAAAGTTTGACTCTTTTTCAAACGCAATGATTATTAATTTGTACCCGTGAGCTAGTCAGAAAAAATAAGGCTTCAGTCTCCTCTCAAACCGGAGTCAAGCAGGAGTTGGCCCACCAAGCTTCATTCACCTAAGAGGCAAAAATTCTAATGCAAATGAAAAATCAGGCATGCTGAATTTATCCTTTTAACTCTTGTTTTGTTTTGAAAGAAAAACTGCCTTGAAAATACCAAGAGATATTCTGGACGAGAAAGGAGAAAATTATGTAAACATCACGACTGATTTTAAAGGCCCTCCAGAAGTATTGTTTAGAAAATAGCAATGATATTCCAGAGGGCCAAAGGATGCAATAACTCCCTAAATTTCCTTCAATAATGCATTCAAGGACGTAACTACATTATTTTGCTCAGTCTAGTCTTTCTTTCTAATTAGATCAATAAATATATGCACCAGGAACCATTAGTATTTTGTGTGTATGTGGGAGCTGATTTTATTCATTTTGAAAATCTTTAAGCCTCTTGTTTATTTTGATTATTTATCATGTTACAAAGAGAACACGAGCATCCAGAGCTCAGAAAAACATCAGACAGTCCAGTTTCCCTCATGGCTATTTTTTTCTATTTAATCCTCAGGGACCTGATTGAATTTGTTATTATTATTTTATATTTCTTCTTCACATTCCATTTATTTATTTTGATTTATAAATTATAGCACCATCCTTAGGGCAATTGTCCACCACAAATCATTCTTCTTGTGCTTGTGACATTTGTGCAAGCCTTGGGTCTGTGTTATGCATTTGAGCCCTCAGTCACAAACTACTTTAGGCCACTGTATTGTGTAATTTTTTCCTCACTTGACTAAGCAGCCTGAAACCAACTGCATAATATTCTATTTGACATTAAACCTCACATATACTTTACAGTTTGTAAGTTCTCTGGGGCAATAGCTGTCTTTTTAAATTATGTGTAGTGAGGCCAGTGTAATGGGGCCTCAGGCCTTAAGATGCCCCCCTTAGGCACTGCCACAATAAGCCATACATTTCTAACAGCAGAGGAGATGAACCACCAAAAAGAAGTGTCGAATTGTCTGTCCCTTTCCGGCGTTGCGTTCCCACCGGATCAGCAGCTACAGCTCAACACGAGCTCAATACAGGGCTAAACGATGACACTTAAGGGCTTGTGGAGGTCAAATGAGATGATCCAATGGGCCCTTCCAGCCTTCGATCTGTGAATCTATGAATATAGATAACAGCGCTTTAAAAAGCAAGACTGTGAAAACACTTCCACAGCCACTGCTACAGGGAGATTGAGAGTTATTGCTGGGAGTCTTCTTTAGGAGGGCGGCTGTGGAACAATTCTGCTTTTGATGAACAGGCAAGAACACAGCCTTGGGGAAGAAAACAGGTGCTCGGCGGGGGAAGAAAAGAGGACTCTAGAAAAGTCATCTTAAGTAACCTGGACAAGAAACACTGGGGGAGCCCCACTGAAACCACTTCAGAGATTGGACATCTTGATAACCTATGCAATCCCAAGGTTACTGTTCTATGTGAATCATTCAGGCATGAGTGCCATACACCTCCAGCCCTGGGACCTTATTGTTAAACTGGCTATAAGGACCTGAATACATCTACCACCAACTACATGTGATGCTTCAGGGATGGTAGTTTGGGATTTCCCCAACTAACGAGTCAGATTCAGAGTATTCAGACTTGCAGGTTGGCACAGATTGTCCAGTCTGAAGATACCATCAGGAGCATTGTCCTCCAGGAGGGGATCCAAGAGGAGGTGAAAAGGGTGTGGCTCTCCATGGGTGAGCATCCGAATAAAGTGCCATCAGTGATGGAAGAATTCCCCAAGGTGTCTATTGAAGTTCCAATGGCTGGTAAGTCCTCATCCGAATGGGAAAGCTTTATCCCAAGGACCATCTATCCTGTTCCCTGGAGGAAAAGAGAAATAGAAAATTTGGTCAATCTTAAAACTCCAGAGTGCGGCATGAGAAATTTCGAAAATGATCGCATAAGTCATGATTGGTTATCGGGGCATCCTCCACCACAAACTGATAATGGCCATCCAACTATGGGCCAATGTTTACCCAACCTGGGAATTTTTGGCCTGTGGACTGGGTGAGGGCACTCCCAGGGAGTGCAAGTGTTGTCCTGCAAAATGGGAATCCTGTTCTCATATAATTGGCTACTGCTCTACTGTCCAAGAAGTATGGATCCAAAGGCATAACAACTTAGATGGTTTGCTGGCTGAAGAGGCAAAAAGACTTGAGTGGAAGATCCCCATCTCAGGGATAACAACAACAAACTCTTCAAAACAGATTTGGTAATGGTGAAAAGGATCCGTGCAAAGGTGGTGGACATTACTGTCTGCTACGAAAGTGGATTAACAACTTACAGTGAAGCAGTGGCAGAAAAGGTGAGAAAATATCAACACTTGGAGGAAGAGATCTAAGCATGGATATCTGCTACGGAAGAGGAATTCCTGGGAGCAGGAGGGAAATGGTATATTGGGAAGGAAAGGTTCCTCACCGACCTTGGGCTCTCAACAAGCCGTTGTAAAGGGATAGCGAGAGCCTTTTTGCAAAGAGCTCTCCTATCCTCAGTGGACATATTTTTGTGAGTTGAGGTAAGCAGGCTTAAAAGCCTATTTATAACTGGGGACAGTGTATCTAGTTACCTGTCCCCTCGACATAAACATCAGTCGAATTTGTCTTTGTCTTACCTCTTTCTATAGATTAATGACATCTAGTCCTTCGCAGCAAGAGCAAACTTCTTCACACAGATGACTGCGCTTACTCTGTCATCTGGATGTGCTGAATTTTGCCTTTGCCTGGTTCCCCTGCTGTGGTAGGGACAGTGGCACTGGACCATCTTGTCTACTCAACATCAATTACGACAAGGCAGATGGGCCGCCTTACTAAATTAGTTGGAAAAAGTGCCTTGTAATTTACAAGGTTCATAAAATAACCTGGAGGTTTGTAGACTATATTGCAGAGTCCAGAGCATTGGCACAGATAAACTAATTATGTTTAAGAATCTGTTTTCCATGTATAATTTTTAGGAGTGAGCAATCAGGAACAGAAACCAGAATAGATGAATTCTGAATTCTTCACTGACTGGCTCTTGATACTGCTTAAAATCCCACTGGAATTGCTTTTGGAGTCTCTTATCTTTCTGATAGCCTTGGGTTTGTACTGTAAGCAGCAGCTAAAAATTTATATATATTTGCAAAGCAAGATAATGACTAGGAATCCAAGACTGCAGAGCAAAGAAAAGCTTATTTTCTGGGTGAGGCAGATAATATGCAGCTCCCACCGGACCCCCAGCGAATTTTTTAGACGGGGCTGAACGTCTCCTGGTGGAGCCCAAAGAGGGGCTGCTAAGCTGTGAATCAGCGCATGTACTGTTTGGCTCTCCTGTTAAACCTTCACCCTTCATTGCCAAATGGCAGTGGACTACCTATGGACATGGGAAAAGGAGCTTTCTTTTCCAATTAGCCTAGTTACTCAAACAGCAAGCATCTGCAGTAATTGGCAACAGTAGCAAAAAACAAACTTTAAGCAACCAAATCTCACCCTCCCGCCAAATCCCTTCCCAAACATGAATTGTTTTGCAAGCAGATAATATTCTTGGTAACGAAGCAACATGACAAAACAGTTCAGTGTTCTGTAAACATGAACACACTTGAACCCTTCTATGAGCTTTTGGATGAAACGCTTTGAAAAAAGAAGATTCTTGAAGGGCTTCTCAATCCTGGCCATGAGAAATCATGAGTTTGCAGAGATCATTTTATAATGCAAAAGCACTGAAAGACATCATTATGGTTTTCTAACACACACACACACACAACTGCAGGCTGTGCAGAAGAGAAGCAGAAGGAAAGACTAGAAATGGTGGGCTGCTGGCTGGTGGGCTTTGGCTTTCATTCAGCTCCCAGAATGACCCAGGAACAATTCCCTCTCACTTGCCATGCTCTGGATTATTTCAGCACATAGATATTCCTAGTTCTCTGGCATGATTTCATGACAAATTGCTCAGTCTTCACCTGCACATAGCTGGAAGGCCTGGCTTGTGTCTCCTGGTGCAGCACGACACCTTCCTGACTTCTCTCCATCGCTGCTGGTGCTGCCACTGCTCCTCTGAGGAACCAAGCGAGATTTATGTTAGGATAACCTCAAGCTGTCTTGAGCAACAGTAAATCCGTAGCGCTGTCATGGGTGATGCAAGTCAGCTCCAGATTATCTCAGGAGCCCAGGCAAGATTGAATTTTGCTGCAAAAAAGCAACAGCAGAGCCAGGGGAAAGTCCTGGAGAGCCAGACTTTCTGCCCCTGCTGTGCCAGGGGAGCGAAGGCAAGAGGGCTGATGACAACTGTTGTAGGGAAACCCCAGCTCATGGCTACTGCCATCAAACGCCCTGGCCCCACATGTCCCGCTTCCTCCAGCAAGACCAGCCTGGCTCTCCAGGGCGCTCTCGGGGACACCGGCAGCGCTGGGAGCCTGAACCCGCGCTGGGTCCCTGGCAGTCTGTTGCTATAGGCAACTGCCTATATTGCCTATACCTAGAGCTGGCCCTGAGCAGCACACCCAGCAGGATTGCTACGAAGAGATTAGCACTCTTCATTACACTATCCCCGCTCTTATCACCAACCCCAGCTCTCACGAATTCAAGATAAGGAAATTTTAACTCACATGCTCACCACAGGCTTGAATAGCATTTTAGGGAGAAGCCGTAGATATCACTGTGTTCACATTTATAAAGGGAAATTTAGGGAGCTGTTGCCATTCATGTCTTCAGGTCTCCTGAACCTTGCAGTATCCCAGTTCTGGCCTGGTTGCTTATCACTTATCCCAGCTTGGGTAGCTTGAGGGTATCCTCTTTGCATCGGGCTCATGTCAATATGGGACCAGGGCATCATAATCCCCTCAACTGTAGTCCATAATCTTCTCCATTTGTTAAAATAAAAATCATTTTGCTTCTAATCATTCTAATCCAGCCAGGAACAGCCTGTTTCTTAGGCCAGCTTTAGCCTGTCCTTCACTTCTAGCTGCCAGGCTAGAGAGCTGTATCCAGTGAGTGTACCAAGAGCCTTGGAGGAAGGTAAAAATCTCTCCAACCGTGCTGTAAGTCTCATGGAAAGCCAAAAAAGGACTTATTCTCTAATAACTCAGGCACATAACCAGGTTGCTGCCATTTAACAAGTTACCAAGCACCAGCTGAGCTGCTCTGACCTCACTAGGGATCACCACAGTGAAACCCTGAGGAGTCCCAATAGAAAGGGCAAGACTTCCACACACGTATTTTACAGTTAGGTCCTTAACTCCTTACAGAAATGCCTCATTGATTCTGGGAAATGTCTCCCCCCATAAAGCCCAGATCCTCAAGATAATGCTTTCTAACTGGAGTTAGGCATCTAATTCCATGGAAAAATTTAGGTTTTAAACACGATACTATATAGCTCTGCATATACCACAATGTTTACCTAACTCTAAAAGTTTGAGCCTCAAACTAGGTTCTGCAAAAAGATTTTTATGTAATGTGAAGTGCTATTGTATTAAGCAATATATATGGGCTTAAATTCACCCGAAAATGACCTTCTTCTTAATAGAAAGTCATCAAAATAAGCAAAGCACAATGCAAATGCAGATGATTTGGTTACAGTAGATTTGATCAAATAAAACAGGCAATCTAATTAACCAGTGATTGGATTAAGAAGAAGTCTCTGTATTGAGTGATGGATAATTAACTGGAATTGTATTTACTTATTTTTATTGTACTGCAGAACAAGGCACATCTTTGCCTTTCTTTCCTTTCACTGCAGTCTTTTAATTAAACAAAATTATTCTGAATGTTTTACACAGACTCTAGGCCTCCTAGTAAACATGGTAAGTTAGAAAGCCAGCCCTACACTGAGATTTAGTTTTTGATCAATACTGCTTGGATAAATCTTATCCTGCTTGGCATTTGCTGCTTGGCATTTGTAACTTCAGCTGAGAGGAATGGGAGCTGCAGGTGCTCAGCCCTTTGCAGAACATGCCCTTATTGTTCATACTTAATTTATGCCTGGGAACAAACAAACAAACAAAAATATTCAAGCCGACTCCTGATTTCTGCACCTGAGTCGATCAACATTTATGTTTATTAGGCCCAATTCACATAAGGGAATGACTCAGAGCAGATCAGCATCTAAAGCAGAAATAAATGTTACACTTTAAAATCCTTATCAGAACAGGATGTGGTGACTTGTGAGCACAGGTCACCAAAGAGACAGCCCTGCGATTTAACTCCTTTAGGAAACTATTCTGGAAGGTTGGTTCTTACAAAGAAAACTCTAAAGTATTGGGAAAGCCCTATTAATAACATAGCTTGTCAAATATCAGGTGTCATTTAATTTTTTAAATATTGTATTAATGGCATATTTAGCAGAGGCTGTACAATATCCTGAAAACACTCTGTCAGAGCAAACAGTGTGTTCACCACGTGCATGGGCTGTGTGTTCTGCATGTTCCCCCGCCCTGAACACACAGTAGTTAATTGGATGGAATATCCGTGGGCATTGGTTCTCCCCTAGCTGTGGGACTACTGCCAGTCTGTCTGTCTATTCACTTTTATTTTGCTCATTACCACAGTATCTCAGTGCATCCAGATCCATGGATATCTGAGGAGGAGTTAATAAGCATTAGCTCTTGCTAGGTCTCTTCAGAAGATGCTTCTGCCGAACTGCAGGGGACAGCAGATGAAAACAGCATGAATCCTGAATGCAATGAGCTGTCTGAAGAAGAAACCTAGCAGGCCAGTGTGGAAGCTCTGGCATCTGTTTAGCCATGCCCTGCTATCTGGCTCTGGCCAGGTGGCAGGGCTCTCTGAGCCTGGCTTGTAAGCGGGTGCTTGTGTCGCTTCTGGGATGAGCAAGGCTGGAGTTACTGTGAGCTCTGTGCTACCAGTGAACACCGTGCAGACACGGGTGGGTTCTGGATGAGAGAGAGCGTGAACAGAAAGGCTGAGGTGCCAGCAGTAGCCTTCCCCTAAGGCGCAGAAGGACAAACAGCAAGCTGTTGTTGGTCAGAGCTGGAAAGTAAGACAGCAACTACAGCAGCTGGCTTCTTGATCTGCTCTACGGTATCAGCTAGGCCTTTAGCAGAGGACTTGGCTGAGCAGCTGATGTGCCTCTACACATGCCGGGAGTCACTTTATTTAAGGCTGCATTTTTGGTCCTGGAAGAGTACTCCCACTGTAAAGCATGGCTTCCCTTTATGGTGCAGACCTTATTTTCACTGGTCAAGACAGGAACAGTTAAAGCTGCATCTGCTCAGCACCGTTATTCTCCAGGCTATAGTTTTGGTCCATTGATGCTTGGAGAGAAACCTCTATCTGTGCCCCACATGAGCCGGCTTTCAACTAACTGGACTGATTCTTAGTCCCCATTTACATCTGTACAACTACTCTGATAGGAAAGGGGTGTTAGAGTAGGTGCAAAATGTGGCCTCTGTTTTTGGCACTCTTTTTGGTAGTAGGCTACTGCAGTAGTCGTTCTCTCAGCTTGCAGTCTCTCTTCCATGGAGTCACTTTGCCTTTAACATTTCTTGCTAAAGTTTGTTCCAAGAAATTGGAAATTGATGGGACTGTATGAGAAAATCTAAGAATATATGTGAATTTGCTGGTATTTCTGGAAAAAAAAAAAAAAAACAAACAGAAAACAGAAAACAAATCCTTAAGTAGTGTTGTTGCATAGAGGGCTGAGTTCCAGGAAGGCATATATAACTCCCCCAAAATACAAACAGAATCAAATCAAAAAAGTGTACATTTGTTTCTGTGGCTATTGTCTGTAATCCACAGCATTAAGCATGCTACTGCTCATGGGCAGCAGCATCTCAGCTGAATCCCCCCTGCCCTTCTCTTCCCAAAGCCACCAAGGCAAAAAATTAGAGCGATGCTGCAGGGCTTGGGAGTATTTCTCAGGGTCCAGCAGCCTAGCTGCATCCTGACTCTACCTCAAGGCAACCCCAGGAATGTATCTTCTCCTCCCCTGCTCCTTCCTCACCTCGTCTCCATTTCTGGCAGGGCCAGATGTTCAGACGTGGGCAACGGAACTGCGCTGCCAACAAGAAAGAAGGAGCTGTAGAAGATAAATCTGCCCCAGTGGCGGTGGAAGCAAGACTGGGGAGAACAAGCAGGTGTGGAGCACCAGATCTCCTGATAAACATCAGGTAAGAGGAAAAGACGGCGTGGCACCCACTTTTCTCTGCCAGTGATGTACGCACGCAGGCACCAGCCTCGTAATTGTGGAGCAGCCACGAGGAAGCGCACGGTTCTGTCTATGGTGCTGATTGCTGCTGTTCCCACAGAAGCCACTTGTGCTTGGGAGATGGTTCCAGCAGGCGATGAAATATTAGTCACTATTTAAAAAATGTACTGCGTAATTGCAGGAGATGGCATGTTTTTGTTCCATTAGAAGTGAATAACTGCACTACCTGAAGGAGCTTTGTGCAGCATCTGTAGGTAAATGCTGATCTTTGTGAAGGAAACTATGCATAGGAGAAGGCACAGTCTGTTTGCGCGGGGTAGGACGTAGATGTGAACCACTGGAGTATCGACATCCTGTGAATAAATCTAAGCAGAGCTGGAGGTTTTTTCCTAAACACATGCAAAATACAGTGCCAACAAATACACTGCCTTAAGTGTTTGCATATCAATATGGCAATCATAACACTTTCCACCTGAGAAAATCCACGCTTAAGGTCTTACTGCTGAATTCACAAAAACACTTAGACACCGCAGTGCTTCACCTTCACCCAGCGCCTGTCCTAGCACACTAAACGTGCCTGAGGCCACTCTGCGACACTGAGGTCACCTGCCATGAAACTGCCCACGCTCGCTCTTGAAGCCCTCAGCAGCACGGCCACGGGCAAACAGTTCCCTGGCGAGGAGGCCTTTCCCCACAGACATCTAGCCTAGCTCACTGCACGTGCTGAGAGGGGCCCTCACTGCTCACCCACCCCATCACACTGAGCTTCGCGCCCCTCCCAACCCCAATGCTTTCTTATTTAATGCTGAGGAGAAGAGGGAATGAGAAGGAACAAGAGGGATTGAGAACTTCTTTCCCTCTGCTCCTGCCCCTCTAGAAAACCCATTTCCTGGTGCTCCAAACAGTCTCCAGGATGCTAAAGATCTGTTCAAGTCACATCTAGAGGAGAAGGACATTGGACTGAAGTTTCGCGTCCTTTGTGCAAGTATCTCAACTACAAAGGTATCACATGAGACCAACCGGTGGCACCATCCGACGTGTTTTGAGATGCTGTCCTATTACTTCCCATTGGCAAGATGGTGGGGGTGAGAGTTCGGCCGTGACTCAGCTAAGGCTCAAGCTGACTAGCTGGAAGCGTGACTTGGGAGCTCACCTCGTCCGCGCTGTCACAGCTGATGTGATCTGGCTTACTTAAACGTAAAGTTGTAGGCAGCAAGCAAGCTCGAGTAACAGAAAAGTAGGGGCCTGCGGCCTCTGTTC
The DNA here is from genome assembly GCA_003342815.1 of Eudromia elegans. Lineage (NCBI taxonomy): Eukaryota > Metazoa > Chordata > Aves > Tinamiformes > Tinamidae > Eudromia > Eudromia elegans. Next base: position 1,351,149 of record PTEX01000150.1, on the reverse strand, counting down.
AACACACACGTATTTTTGGTATGTGTGGGCAGGTCCTCTGAGAATCTACATGTTGAAGGTAGCTGCTCAAGTTGACAGGCAGTTTCTGAATCCAGGCTTTTGTGGATTCAGTCACTATTCATGGGAGGCTCCTCTCCTAGAATCAGTAATCAGCTTTAGCCTCAGCTAGAGCAGTACATCAGCTACCTACAGAAAATGTCCTGGAACTCGGAAACAAACTTCAACTCAACTGAGAAAACCCCAATGGTCTGTGAATGGAACTAGAACTGGACCATCCATAAAAACCACAACCTGTTCTGCAGCGTCAGTCCGTCCTCGCCTTTGGCGAGGGGTTGACAGGGCTCCAGAAGCCCTGTCCACGGCTTGGATTAAGTAAAGGCAACTCTTCTCTCTTGAGATCTGCCCATCCATGCTCTGATTCTGACTCTGTACACCATGGAAAAGTAGCTTTCTTCACAGAGTTGCACAATCCTAACAGATCTCTGAATTAACTTATTTTACAGGAAAGAAATTTTATGGGAAGGAAATAGAAGTATATTTGGGGTATGGCTATGGGTTTGCAAACAAAAACACCTGAAAAACCCTCTGCTCTATCGATCCAAAGGAGTGCTGGAAGCATTACTATGGCAACAACTCCTGCCCAGTGGAAGAGGCATGCCATTCCCTGTGCATAGGAATAGGACAAGGCACTTCTCAGCACTGTTGCCCACTTCGCCTTGACCAGAACAAGGGTGGTGACCTCAGGACATGAACTGCTGCTGCAGGGAGTTTCAATGTGATGTCACTTAAGAGGATTATTCACTGGCTCACGCACAGAGAATAAAGAAATTCTGCTGGTCGCAAGTGTTGTCACAACACTCCCATTTTCCAAAAGTATCAAGCACCTTCCTTGCATCTTTAACAAGCTAGATTATCGCTGTGAATAAAAGACAAGGCTATTTGTGCTCACTCTCAGGGCTGTATGTCATTTGGTTGCATGCCACTCGAACCTTTCACCAGCACAGTCATTAACTCAGAAAATTATAGAGCATCTATATGAGATGAGGTTCTTTATGAGTTGATGTTAAAAGTACAAATCTTTGTTGGCATTGTGGTAATGGCATTATTTGGTCTATTAACTAGCAACCAGACTAATAAAGTCAGCACGAAACCATGTTGTGTTATATGGCTAAATTGAAAGCCCTCATCCCTCATAGCCTGGAGGCAGACTCGAGCGCTAATCCTACTCCAGGTGTCTGCAACACTTCAGAAGCTCTATCTGCCGCTCCGAGCCACGTCCCTCAGCCCCATATGGGCAATCTGGAGGCGTGCTGTAGCTCTGCCCACTGCTCTGACTCCAGGGATGGGAGTGATACTGGCTACAAGTCCGGGCAGACTGTTCTTCCTGCAAATGGCTGAGGAAAATGATTGTGTGGGAGATGGTGCCAAGCGAGGAGAGAAAAGGAGCAGCCTGGAAGAAAGCTTCCAAATACACACTCCCACTGCGGAGGCACTTTACGGCTGTCCTGAGGCTGGGGAGATGAACAAGCAGCTGCGAGCTCTTTCCAAGCTGTCTGCTTGCCAGCCTGTTCTCTGGGCAGCCCGTGGCACAGGCAGCTGCGGGAGCAGCACACGGGCTGTGACAGCTCGGCCTCCTCGGAGCGCTCTGCTGCTCCAGCGCCGCTGCACGGCCCGCGCCGGGCGGCACACGCACCGCAGGGTGCCCTCCACCGCACGGCACAGCCTTGTCCTGCTTTGGAGAAAAAAATAACAGAGATAACCTGAAGAGAAGGTAGAAGGCAGAAGGAGGCAGAGACTCAATATATGCAAGGTACATGGCAGGAATGCCACGGTCACCAGAAATAATCAGGGAACATTATTATAATGTTGAGAAAATATGCAAAATGTCACACAGCCATTTACTAGGTCTCTGTGTAGAAAAAGGAAATAAAGAAAGAAGAAAAGCTGAGTTCCTGCTCATCCCGTGGAGATGGTGGAGGTGTCTCCCCTCCAGAGCAGTGCTCGCTCCTGCTCTTCCTGCAATTCGTCTTTGTTGTACACTCATCCCTCCTGGACCCCATCGGAGGCTGCCGTGTTTTGGTGGCACTATATATATAATCTACACGTGTGAATGCATAGGAATGTATTACATGGCTAAACAGATATGCATGAAAGTGCACTGAAATAGTCTTGATGAAAAAAGTACACGTATAAATAGATTTGGACTTAACCTTATTGGTCAATTATTTTTTCCCCTTGAGAGGGCTGCTCTCCTTCAAGATGGAGTTCTATTGTCCCCAGCGTTCAACGACTTTGGGTCCCGAGGACACAGGGTGCCTTGCTGAGCGCATCCTGCTCCCTTGGGCAGCTCCTCTGCACCCAGCTGGGCGGCAGTGACTCCCTTCCCACCCGACGGCGCTCCCCGCTTCCCCGGCTCCCTCCGCCTCCGAGGGGAGGCCCGGGCAGCCCCGCCGGGTTCTGACTCCCACCCACGGGGCTCCCC
>PTEX01000150.1:1294542-1348297 GCA_003342815.1 Eudromia elegans | reverse complement strand
GCCCCCGCGGGGCCCCGTCCTCCCTCCGCGCCCCGGGGCAGGTGCGGGAGCCGCGTGGGGCGGTACCGGCCCCACGGGTGCCGGGCGGGGTCACCCCGCGCCGCGGAGCGCGGCCCTGGGCGCGCCGCGTTGCCGGAGCCTCCTGCGCGCCCTGTGTGAGGCGGCTGGTCATGGAAACGGTCCGTGACGGCACTAAATCCCCTCTGCTCCACAGCGGCACTAAAACCCCTCTGATGCACGTGGGTCTTCAAGACCTGCACGTGCTGAGGGGAGCGCGGGCTGCCGGTGCCGGTGGGCGCTGACGGCAGCCTTCTGACGGGAACGTAAACGCGGTTCCTCAGCACGTCCCTATCGCGGCACGCGTGGCGTTGACATACAGATCTCCTATGGATGCTAAGGGCAGCTACACACATAATCCGGTTTGCGCAGGGCCAACACCGCGTTTATATCTGAGCCCGATGCGAGGGGTGAGAGCCATCTCGTGAGCGGATGGACCAGCAGACGGGAAGCTTCCGTAAGGTTTTGGTGCTTTGAAAATAGAGGGAGCCAATGCTCGTAAACGAAGCCCCATTTTTTGTTTCATAATACCACGATGGATGGTTCATTACATAAATACAGAAGTACTGTATTGTCCAGTACTGTATTGTCCAGTGCAGCGAACTCTCATTGAGTATGATTGTGTTTCTTTTAGAGTCTCCTTTTGGTTTAACAATCTGACTTTCAATGTTTGGATATGTTTGAGGCTCTGTTTGGAGCATCGGGAGCCTCCCTTCTGCTCAGAGCTCCTGTCCCTTCAGGCGAGTTGATCGTTCCCCAGTCTGTGCCGAAAGGCTCACGTGGGGCAGCGCGCTGCTCCCGTGGCCGGGAGCATCCTGAACCCTGTCATGAGGAGAAGCTGGCTTTCCCTGGCTAGCATACAGGCCTCCTACCTTCCACCAATACTATCTGGGGCTTTCCAATCCCTGATTGTTTCTTAAGCTTTTTTACATCATCATCATCACCCCCTTTTTAAACTTGTGCCTGGATGGGAGATTGCAACCTCTTTCAGAAGTGCCAGTGTCCTGTAGTGGCTGTGCTTAGTTTGTCACCTCAAAAATGAGCTACAGTAATGTGGACTCTCCGGGGCAGAAGTTTGGGGCTTATTCTAAGCTCACCTGAACTATCAGAAATCTACAGAGTTAAGAACTTGCATCACCTGAGAAGGAAGATGCCCTTGGCCTCCCTCCTGTTCGTTTTTACAGGCTTACATTTATTCCATACAAACAGGCACAACTCGTGCTGTGCCGAACTGAATACCGGCGTTTTTAAACGTGATTGTATTTAAACTGTATTGCAGGATCTTTACATTCTCCTCCTCCTCCTCTCTGCTATGCTGGGCTAGCTGTTGGTAGACAAGACTGTTGAGTGACTGTCACATTAATTTAAAGGAAGCTAACAGAAACGTGACAGGATGTCTGCGGTGAGAGCCGCCTTCTAAAGAAAGTGCTATTTTGTAAGGCCCATCTGAGAGAGAGTTTGATGATACACTGAGCATTTTAAGGGATGTCCCTGTTTTCACAGGGTTTTCATTTAATCCTTTCCTCCTTGTGCGCTGGGTAAGGCTGGAGTCTTACATCAGCATTCAACTGATCAGTTATTGTTACAGGATTCTTGTTCGTATGCTAAAAGACTGTTCTGATGAGCACAGTTTATATGCTGAAATAAATGTCAAAACCATAGAGACAGAGATAGAAGAAGAACAGGATTTTGACGGCTCATTTCTAGTGTTGGGAAAAAGAGTTCACCATGAGTTTATCATTGTGAGGAATGCAGTGTGCCACTGTGGTGTTAATCCTTTGCTATGGAGGAATACAGGCTTTATATTTGTTTATCACTGACTGCAAGAGAAATGGATCTGTTCCTTTCAACCTGAGAAATCTAAAGTTTTGGATAGCGTACGAAAATGTAAATGTTACACAGAGATTTAGTAGCAAGAAGTGATATATCAACTTGCGTTACTGCACCGAAATAACATTTGGTAAACATAAATCTTGAAAATAAAAAGCTGAGAGACAGTGAAAGCAAACTTTACATTGGTAAGTATTTGTTATCAGAAAAAAATAATCTGAGTAGGCTGGACTGGCAATGCAGACTTGTAAAAACAGCCATAATGACTTGTCTTTTCTCTTTGCTTTTGGCAGAATTAAAAAAGACCTATTGCTTACTTAATGAATTATTTCCAAAGACACTTCACGAAGTTTCTTCTGCTATGAAACAGCTACAGTATCTCAGTAGCTTCATAAACAAAAAATTCAGATTGCATGCTAATAGAAATAGAATGCATAATCCAGATTTGGATCCCAGATGGAGATGGGAACCTTTTGCTTCTGTAGGTTCTGTGAAACCCATTCCATAACCTTAAAGCACCATAAAAAATGGAAGGAACCCAATCACAGTCATTAAAACCCCGGTACCTAATTAAAATATTGTACCTGGTTGACTCATCATTGTGCTAGCTGTCTAAACCTGACCTTGGAGTGTGATGGGGAAAAAAAATCATGTGGGAAGGCTTATGTTAGCCAGAAGGAACAAGGAATGAATTAGCTGAATACCGTTTAATGAAAATTTTTCTTAACTCTTTTCAGTGAAGACTTATAATTTGCATATAACCCAGACATAGCATTTTCCAGAGCATTCAATAGCCTAATTTAGCGTAATAGGCTGATCTATAGTAAAAATGCATTTTTTCTCTTAAATAATAATTTTAAGGTTTAAATATGAATGCTGCTCATACTGGATTTTACGATACAGCTTTGAAAAAAAAGTCTGATTTTCTTCTGCTGTAGTTAGTGACAGCAAAAATCTTGGCAAATTTCACATTTCAACTGAGAAGTAGAAATAAGACCAAGGAGAGACTTTGCTGTTAACTCGGCGTACCCACCCCTATGAGCAGGTTTCATCATATTAGAAACATAACTTTACACTTTGTGTTCAGGTTGGAATGACACCCTGCCTGGGGAAGTAGAGTCTGGAGAATGCACAGTTACATGTGGTAAGTAGCAAAGCAGATGAATAAAACATATTGTCATTTGTTTTTTGGAGATGAAAAAAAAAAAGTGCTAACTGTAGCAATTTAGCAGTTGTAATTTGCTTGCCCTCGTTCACCTCTCATTGATTTCGATTGCCAATAACTATAATTAACAAAAACAATCAAGCTGATTGTCATTAGAAGTTTAGGTCGGAGCTGTTGTTTTATTAATTTCACAGCCTGCAAGCTCCTATTTTAAACCAGTTCCCTACGTTTATTGGCACATGAGCTGCCTTCCCCAAAGTAACAATTTTCGCTATTTGTGAACATCTGTGAGATGTTCAGAAGATGAAAGATCTTCTGATGCTTCTCACAGATGTCTTCCCACATACAATATTGCCAAAAAACTGCTTGCTTGCAGTAGCCTGTTCTGTATTCCACATTTATACAATTTATAAAGCATGCAATGGAGAGGAGAGATATCATTCTGGAGTAGGAAGAGGGAGAGGAAAAGTGGGTTGAGCCTTAGGAAGTCATCTCTTTTTAGGTGGTGATAGGAATTGCAGTGGGGTTTCAATTATATTGCTTAGGAAGCAGTCTGGAATCAGAAATGCTATTAAGTTTATCCTGAGCAAAATTCTGCTGCCCATAAGACAACAGAGAAAAAATGATGAGTTTTTGCCCCATCAAGCTAACCTTCTTTTCTAGAATAGACCTTTCCTTTTTTTTTCCTAGGCATTTTTGCATATTTTCCATGTTGGACTTCCTTGATTCCCTAGGGGAAACTATTTCACATCTTAGAATATTCCAGTATTAAGAGACATTTTTATGCTCTTATCTATTTTATTATATCCTTTTCTTCTCTTCACAGCTTGAGAGCTAACTGTATGGTCAGTATGCTGTACTCTTTTAGGGACATACTCTTTTATGGCCAATATCCCCATTCCATGTGCATGTTTTATCCTCGCTGCTTTGATACCCACATTCTTTGGATACTGAAAACCTGTTTGTTATGTTCTGCCCCGCTACCAGACCTTCTCTCAAATGCCCTCTGTTTTCAGGGAATTTCACTAAGTTTCATCCTAGTTTTATGTCTGGTCACTCCGATTTAGTATTTAAGCCCTTTAATAATGAAAACTGTGTGCCATCCCAATGAAGAATCAGGAAATGGAAACTATGAGAAAGAAGAAAAACGCACCGCCCCGCACGCGGAGGTCAGGTGATGTCTGTAGCCATCGTTTGAATCCCGGCTGTCACAGGTCTCTCTGTTGAAAGGTGACCGGCTCTCTTAGTTCTCCCAATGAAACTGTCGGTTGTTTTGTCTCCTTCCGGTTCTTTCTTAGAATCATCTGTCTCTGTGTTTGTTGCTTTCTGAACTGTCTCACTTCTCTTGATGTTTTTCCCTGTAGTGCTGTGTCCCAACTCCATTGCTCCTCTATTCATACTGCAAGTGTTTTAAATCATTAAAGCCTAAATACTCACTTATTAGTGAAGCTTTATCATATCTGTCTCAATTCCGTGTTACTCTTTTCAAGGCCAAATTCTTTTGTCTACTCCTTCCTCTAGATTCTTATCATAACTTGTTTTCGTATTGCCCAGTATTCAGTTCTCAGTGATTCTTTTTCACCCACCAGATTTATTAATTTACGTTTTTCTAGAATTAAGTTCATTTGGATAATTTTCTGTCCATTTTACAAGCCTTTGTGCAGCATTGTGGCCATTTTTTTTTCTGTGTGATTAAGGTCCAGTAGAATAATTTCATCAGAATTGACAGCTACAAAAGAAGAGGTGCAGAAAGTGAACATGGAAATGAAAGGAAAAAGCTCTCCCAAAGGAAGAGGCAGAGGAGTACTGACAGAACTTGCAGATCTCTCAAACAGAGTTTTTTAGTCATCTCTTTGAAAGTGATATACTTTAATATATACAATTTTAATATGCCCATAGCTAAGGTGTGGTGAGATTTCCTGATGAATATGTCTGCACTCAGCCCAGCGCTCAGATTTTCTCAAGTCAGCTTTTGGATTTTCATAGGTTTCCTGTTTTGGTGGTGGTTGTTATCTAAGAAAATACACAGCACTGAAGAAAGCAGAATGCCTTTCATAAAAGTGTCAGTTCGTTGCCATTTACACCTCTGTCTGTGCAAGGAGGAGATGAAACATTCTCTGCAGTGGAGAATGATCCTTGTTTTGTGTCAGTTCCAGTAAGTGGTGTTGTCTCCCTCTGTCACTTGAAGTGCTGTTTCATGAGTTATATGACATCTTTAAAGGATTCTGAAATGCACTGGTTTATATACTACACATTTAAAGAAGGCAGATGCATCAGGAATACAGCATTCAAATCAATTTCCCATTTATTGTTCTAGGGCAAAGGGGGGTTAACTCTCCTCTCCCCATGCCTGTTTAGTAAACAAAATGCTTCTGGAATAATGGCAAAATCTTTGGTGTTTATTGGACCTAAACACATTATTCCTTCCTCCCCCACATGCTGTGTCATTCCAGTGAACTGTGTACACACAGTTTGGCAAAAGCAATTACAGCACTTGTTTTGCATTTCTTTGTAATTGTTAAAATGAGGATGTTCCCATTGAAATCCTGGTAATGAGAGCAAATACTTCTTGCTTAATTGAATGATGTATGGAAAATTAATCCTTAAGTATTTGTGCTGGGCCGTCTCTTGTTCTTCAGTACACCCCCCACATTGCTGATGGAGTGTGTATGGTCCACGCTAATTCTCGTCCCCTTCATATTACTGGACACCACCCAGTGTGGTCTCTTGCAGTCTTCATTTAGGAGTTTGGTCCTTTGGCTGTCATTGTCGCTTACCATAGGGGAAATCAGGACTCTCCAGTCTCAATCCCAGGAAGTTTTTAGTGCCCTCAGTTTCTGGTCGCCTTGGTAGGAGTTGAAGACACTTAGAGAATCGCCAGACTGGAGGCAAACTGAGTTGGCAGTCTGTACAGTAATATCTGAGCCATCTGAGCATTTAAAGGCCAGGTGCTTGAATGCTTTGATATTTAAAGTGAATTAATTGTTTTGCAGCACATGCATCAGTTTCCTTTTGAATTCTTTTTTACTTTAAGGAAAATATGAATTTATTTTGAACTGTTTTTCTGACACAAGGATCTGGCTCCTGGTGATACAAAGTCTGACAGAAGTTAATGTTTGCTGGTACTTTTAGATAGTAATATGGGATAGATAGATACATCATATTAATATCCATGTCAAAGAAGGAGAGTGTGACAACAGGCGGAAGGAAATGAAGAAATGCTGATTGAAAGATACCTGTATCTTTTTTTTCCCCTCAAAGGGATTGGCATTCGAGAATTTCTCTTAACGAGGGGATGCCCTGGAACTGAGAAAAAATGTGTGGTCCGTGTGGAGGAGTGCCGGGGGCAAGTAGACTGCGGATGTAAGTGGAACACGGGGATGCAGGAACCTAGAGCAAACTGGTGATTGGAGGACAACATCCGTGTTATTTGTGTGTGTGGTGGAAGTAGAATCATTTTATTCCATCCTCCAGTTACCCAATGAAGCATGTTGGGAACATTTCAGATTTCATTTCTATACTGATGTGTATTTGGTTTCAGGACCCTCTGTCATTTTTTCTGCTCTTCTTTTCAATTTTGTAGATAAGTATATCGTAAGAAATATAGAGCAAGCAAAAAAAAGTATTTGAAGTAATTTTAAGGAAAAAAAAAAAGATGATTTCCAAGCAGTATTCTGCAGGTTGAAGAGTTATGAACTTTATGGTCTATACAGCAGTAGTTTCAGAGAGTTGATGATGTACCTATTAAAAATTCCTCCCGCAGGGGGAGAACCAGTTTCTGACAGCTCTGCCAGTGTGAAGATGCCTTGTATTTTTATACCTCCTGAAAATCGCTTTAAGTATGTTTGGACGATGTTAATTCCAAACCAGGTAAGTAATTGAAACTCTCTTTATGCAGAAAAATTGCATACTGAATGTGTCTGCCCTGTGCTCCAAGTGACTCGTACAGACTTCTGGGCTGATTATTTCCTTTGTTGTCACTATACAAACAAGCCCTAATTTCTCGCTGGTAAGTTGATAATATTGAGACTTATAGGACTTTGCACCTTTATGGAGCTTCAATTTCCATTTTGTTTAAAGGAAAAGATTATTTCAGAGAGCAATACTTGTTTGCTTTTATTTGAGAAATATTTGGCATAGTGACTGATGTGTGAACACATGTCAGCAAGTCACAACCGCATTGCCCTTCACAGCTGTTTAAACAGCAGGTGCTGAGGAGATCGTGGGGCTTTTCTCAGCAGCCAAGGGGTCGTGGTGTGTTCAAAACTGTTGAGATAAAATAAGAACTTCTTCTGTATGTCTAACAGAATGCAACTCTGCTTTGCAAATCTATTTGAAAGGAGACAAATCTTCTCTTTTTTTTTTCTTTTTTTTATTATATATAATATGGATAGCCACCAGTCATTCTTCCCAATGATTCAGCTATTTTGGAAGTACGCAGAGATACCCACCCAGTTACTTTCCAGTGTGAAACTCAAGAAAGGGGAATTCCAATTGCCTCCATAAAATACACAGTCTACACTACACCTGGTAAGCTCGCAGGGACGCTTGCAGCGTTCTAGAAGATATGACCTTGTGCTCGTTAGGTAGCGCTCAATCTTCGTAAGATTGCATGTCACCGGTCGCACACAGGCAGGAGCTTGTGTGCTCTGGTAATGACTGTCTTGAAATACAGGCCAATAAAAGAGAGATATAAAAGGAAATGACAGAAAGGGAATGGAGAGGCTTCTTGTGGCAGAAATGAGTATTCTCTTTAGCTTTGTAAATTGCAGAAGGAAAAAAAAAAAACAAAACAAAACAAGCAGGTTTTCCTCTTAGCTGCTCATTTATTACTGCATTTAGAAAGAGCATAGAGTTCCATTTGCCTCAGTAGATTGGAGGGTGATCGGTTACATAGAAGCAGCAGAGCATCGGGCGCTTTTGTGGTTCAAACTCCTTTCCCCCAGAGTACTGAAGCAAGAAAGCAGTCTTTTGAGGTTCTGCTTTTAGCTGCCATCTGGAATCTGCTAATGCACAATGGATTTACAGAATATTTACACTAAAAAGAATACGTCATAAAGCAGTTCTCGTGTAACATCTTTCTCCCTCCTGTGCTGATGGGATTTTTTGCTCACTTCATCAGGAAAGATAGCAGTAGGCTGATCTACTCAAATCATGAGAATAACCATGTGGAGACTGTAACTTTCCTAATCAGAGGAAGGGTGAAAATAACCTTCCTCATCAAAATGTAAAGTTTTCCCTGAAATACTGAGGATTCAGCTGTTATGCAAAAAATATAGCAGACTAGAAAGAAAGAACTCCTTGGGGATGCCCCCTCCCTCTTCTCTTCCTTTCATGTTTATCTAGATAAAACAGTCCTGCCCAAGAATCCTGCTTTTACTCTTTAATAAGATTAGCTACTTGCTCTATCTTGACGTCCTTCCTACCATTGAGCAGTAACCAGGAATTTGTTTCTTTTCTAAATCCATCTGGCAATCACAATACAGCCAAAGCTTTGATTAGATGAATTTATATTCTCTTTTTCTTCTCTCACTATTCAGTCCATACATTTCCTTTTGTACAAAGAGGATATTTCCTTTTTGACACCTGCATTAGCAGAGGACATTGTCTGGTTTAGATCTAGGCATGCAGATAGTCCCATTGACTTGAGTAGGTGACTCCTCAGCAGGACGACTCGCACACCTGTACTTCAGCTCTGATTAAATAGTTATGGTGAAAAGCAGTCAAATTAAGCCTGTCCAACAGATAGAGCCACTGAGAACTTCTTGCATGACGGAGACTATTGGTTATGGCTATTTAGAAGTCTGAAGAAAACAAGTTCTAAAGTTTATGAAATAGCTTCAAAAAACGAGTGGATTGTCATGGGTAGTGGGAGGTTTTCTTCCCTTAGATGTGAACATAAGCAAAATAATCTGCTCCCCCAAGACTGCCCTTGTTTGTACTTTAAAAAATGCCAGACTTAGGTAGTTAGGAGAAAGAAGTTAGCAGCAGAAGTTTTGATAAAGAATGTACCAGTGCTTACATCGTACAGGTCCGGTTTTCCTGAAATGATCTAAAATTTAGTAAGATAGTGTATTTACTTTTTCAGCAGAATCAGGAGCAAATTAGGAAGATCTCTTTGATAGCATCAAGGTATGCAGCAAAATTGCTTGTGTGTGGATGTGGATTTTTCTTAGCTGCTGCCTTATAGTTTGCAGAGCTACTGTTGTTTTGACTTTGAAAAGGGGCTGGGTTTCCTCCTGCTGAGTAACGTTGCCTTTTCCAGTTCTCTAGTAAATGATTTTTTGAAATGCAGGTTTCAGATGTAGGCTTAGTCCTGTCATGAAAGATTATTTTTCTACATATTTCAGAAATTCTAACCCGCCTGTTCAGGGAAGAGTTTTTCCTTTGCCATAAGCTGGTCTTCAACCTGAAGTATAGAGAAGGAAAGAATTCCGAAACCAGTATCAGAAATCAGAGTAATTTTTCAGTCCATCTACAGGACTGAACTTTTATTTTTCCTTCATCCAAAACTGGCCTCAAAGATTTCAAGTCAGGGTGAGTTGGGTGGGCAAGAACTGGCTCTAGGAGGGTGTCCCATATAGACTTTAAAAAGAGTATTTGAATCAGTTGAATAATTTGAATCAGTTGAATAAGTCAATTGAGTTTTATTTAGGAAGAAAGTAGGCCTGCCTGTCTATTAGCTCCTAAATTACTTTTTATATTTTTCCTCCGACTGGGATTCTTCTAGCCTTCTGTCTGAGTCACTCAAGTCCATAAAGCTTAAGTTTGTACTATGTCTTTTTCATGACCTTTCAGATTCCCTTTGCTATTCCATAGTGATGAATTTCTTTGTGCCAGTCCCAGAGCTACAGGACAGGGCAGAGGAAGTGCAAGTGCTTTTGCTCAGTAGCTAGCAGGTCAGCAGAGCTAAAATTAACCAAAGCAACCAAGAAGGGGCAAATGCCTCATGCTTTCTCTCTTCTCTAATGCTCTTTTTATTTACCTGCGAGACCAGCAGGGGCCAGATTCTGTGACAGTTCAGGACAGCAATAGCAACATGCTATTGAGAGTCTGGTTTCAAAGCCAGCACTCAGAATTACATTGCATGACACCTTCTGGTTCAGATTTTGAGGTCTATGAGGTAAGATGAGGGGAGGACACATATTGCAGAAGGGCAGGTAAAATCATGGGATTTTGGATATATGTTCCATGCGGAAAAACTTAGTATTTCTTAATTCTGTAAGTACCCACTGAGAACTTTTATATGTCTTTGCTGCACTGATTACTGCTCTTCTTGGTGACCTTATGTTGAACAGGTTGTTGATCAACCTTGTGGTGATCTTTGTGCAGGAATGAATGATCCTTAGTAGTTTGTCTCTTTGCTTTGTGTTTAGGCTGATGGGTCTGATGTTGACTGAGAAAAAGAAGTATTTTATCGTCAGCAAAAAATATTGTGATCCGTGCAAAGAAAATCCTATCCCTTCATAACTGGAGTTTCTGTATCTCCTTACTAAATCACTACCCTGAGATACAGTAAAGGGTCTTTTTCCACGCTGTCGTCTATAATGTTGTTAGGCTTTGTGTTACACCTTCAGAACCAGGAGGCAGTTTATTCATATTTTCTAATAACAGTCCTGTGGCGACTATTTTGCAAGAGAGGAATGTGAGGGTGGAGAATGATCTTCCTTATTGTGATCTGTGAAGAGTATCGGCCTTGTGAGATCCTCACTGTGTCCCAAACTTCACAGTTGTCACAAAAGAGTGAGATGGCCCATGTAGACACCAGGCAGCAGGTGTCTGCAAGGTTGTGCTAGCACTCATTTCTCTTCAGCTCATTTTGTAGTGATGATTTCAGTACCAGAGCTCTCTTCAGAGGTCACATCTCTGCAAAGGGTTACTGAGCAGATGCTTAATGCTCATTGCCACGTTCTTGCATTTGCACACTGGTGAAAGGGGGAATCCCAGTGCCCAGTATAGCAGTCAGGGCCTCCTCTGTGCTTATATGTTAGTGTGCCTGTGTCTAAGTGTAATCTTGCATACATATTTGCATATCTGTGTACACTTTTAATACATAGGAAGGGTCTTTGAGATATCTGGAAGAGAAACAAAAAGTTATGTATCGCCATTATATTCAGGAAAGATTAAAAAAAAACCCACAGCTTGTAGAGGCAGAATTTCATTTCCCTCTGCCAAACGGATATGTACTATCTGGAACTGAAAACAAGTGGGAAAAACTCCTGTTGGCTGCTGGACCATGCAAACAATTGTTGAAGTATCTGCTTATAGATGCACAGTCAACAGAGGAACTTCAACTCAATGGAAAATCCAGGGGAAGAGGAGGATGAAGAGGAACAGTGTTGCTGGCAACGGCAGTGGGTTTCCTTTAGCTAGAAGTGGTGAGGAACAGCAGGTGCTCCAGTTTCTTGACATATATAATTTTCAGTATCGTGACTCTGTTTCTTAGTGAAGAAATGACTGAAGAGAATGCAGAGACAGAAGTTGCATTGCTGACATTTTCTGGAGGGAAATACTAGCAGTGGCAACAGATGCTTCTAAATATATTTGGATTTGAACAAATTAAAGTAGAGATGGTTCCGTGAAAGCAGAGGACAGTCCAGAAGCGCACTGCACTGTATGGAAACCAAAGATGATGTTTGGTGTGAGGGAAGTATGCACTGGAGCTCTTTTGGCCCAGATGAGAAAGTAGTATCTTTCCCAGCTGCTGAAGTCAGGTCCCCCCATTTCCTTAGCAGGGACTTGGGTGGAGCGACTTGATGTGGTGTTTGGACCATTTGGAGCTGATGAAAAGACCTTCATGAGCTGTTGCCAGCACAGTCCAGATCATGGGACTGGTCTCTGGAAGCCATAGTGCAAACTAGGTACTAAATCTGGAATCCCCTCTTTTCCTTCCTTCCTGCTTTGGTTTGACTTGCACAAAAGAATAAAATTCACCTCTATACTTTAGATGCAGAATTTAAGTACCTACAGCCTGGAGCTAAATCCTATCCTTTCATTTCATTTTAAGTTGTACTCCTTAGTCAAGATGATGATGCCAACTTTTCAGTACAGTTGGAGATTACTGAAAAATATATTAGTAGAAGACAATCTGCTAGCAAGTATGTTAACAGTCGTTTCTTTTTTTGAACTATGGAAACGTAGAGATTTTTTCACTACCACCATTTTAGGAATTTCCATACAGTGCAGTTGTGAAACATATATGGGATTGCTTTTCTTCATCACTCCTTATGAAGTAGCCTACAGACCTGTAGGCGATAGACTCCCAAGTTGAGAATCACTCAACTAGACATGGCATGTTTCAGAAAGGAAATATTCTTCTTCTTTGACTAAACTAAATGGACTTTTAAAAAAAGTTGGTGTAAATACTTCTTTGATAGCTTGCCTGTATGCTGAAGATGTATTAAGGTATATTCTGATTTGTATCAAAATTCTTATTGAAAGTGTTGCCTGGATTTAGGAGTGTGGGCTTCAAAGTGCACCTGATGAATCAGTCTTTGCTCATTGTAAACCAGCTTATTGGGAAGCCACTTTTCTGTCTGCCTCCTGCTTGCATTTGCAAAATGTGTGTTTACTTGGAAGGCATCCCCTCTGTATTACCAGGTTGTCTCGGGCAGTTCTAGTTCTTGACTGCTGGCAGAATTTCCTTCACAGGAAGAAAACATGAGCAGATCCACAGTGGATAAAATAAAATTTGCTTTTCTCATCAGCAGGCTCCTGTGAGTAGAAGTACCCTTAGAGCTCTAAATTCACATTTTGCCAAAGGGAAAAATAACGTACTGATGTATTTGTAATGAAATTGCAAAATCCAAGATAATTTTAATCAATGTCCTTTTCCTTCAACTGCATATAACTCTAAAAAGGCACAGTCCAAACAATAAAGTGAATTAGTCTAAAAGCAAGTAGCTCTACATTGTATTAAATCCCCACTATTCAGAGTTGTTTTTTATGATATTCTTGGCTAGTTTACCATTCTTACCTGTACTGTGTCTTGCAGAAAGATCAGAAGAGTCCTGTGGATGAGCTGTGGTTTAAGAATAACAAAATGAAAATTCCGTGATGCGGGAGAGTGAAACTCAAATGATGTGATGGAAGAGTTGCTTAGTTACTGCAGTGATGACAGTGGAACAAGACCTTATATAGAAATAGAAATGAAGTAGAAATAGAGATGGTTTTCCTGCAGTCATTCTGGTATACCGAGCAAGATTTTTGCATACCAGCCAGCAAACAGAAATCACCTTCTACTTTTTAGATTATATGTAATTTAGGGAAAATGAAAGAGAAATTTAGACTGACTTGGGTAAATTTGTCAAAGCTAGAGGAATAAGGAAAGATGCCTGACATTTTGTGGATTTGCTTGAATATGCTTGAAGAAGTAAATCCAATGAAATTTCAGAACAAGATGACTGGGTTTGCTCTCTATTTCTTTAGCCATTGTCAAAAAATAGATGAAGGAAATTTGTTGAGCATCTTTAGAATTCTCCACTCTTCTTGTATTATTCTTTAGTCATCTCCTAATGGGTATATCCCGTGTTATAAGTAAGATCTACAGACCTAGGTGAAACAGAGAACTGAGAGGAGCAATTTTCAACATTGAAGACATTGAATCCAGTCCTTTGTTAGCATACTGTCTTTTATCTTAATTATTATCATTTTTATGGCAACAATTGTGACTGTTAGAATTCTTCTGTGCTGCGTTGGTAACTTGGTCTGTCCTGCATGATGGAGCACTTGGTACCAGGCCCAGTGCAAAGGAGCTGTGCCTGCCTCAAGTGACATATGGTTTCCCATAATTACTGTTTCTCTATATTTTTTTAATAACTTGTGTGGGCAAATCTTGAAATCTTACATGGAGACAGTTCCTAAAGCAGAACTGTTCTTAACATGCACCAAATAGGTACTTTTTTCTCTCTCCAAATAATGTCCATTGCAGTGCCCTTTCCTACCACAATTATTTTGGCTAGAAATTTCCTGCCATCATTTGGCATTCAAAGCCATGATCTTTCTATCTGCCATTTAAAACCACTAGGTCTTCTTAGGCAGTGAGAGGGGAATCCTTCTAACCAGCTGTTTGCATCTGAGCTATCTGGTCAGACATCCATAGAATGGGATCAGTTCAGCTCATCCTGGACATCTAAACTAGGTCAGCTGAGTGTAGCTTGGAAACTACTGGAGTGTAGCCAGTTTCTCTCCCCTGACTATACAGATAACCTAAGATAGTTAGGTGAAATACCTACATAGTAAAACATCTAAAGTTAAGCAAGTTGAATCCCACTCCCTGTGTATTAATCTTCATTTTGTTGCCTCTTCTCTGGTCACATACGCCTTTGCAAAGAAGATATAAACTACTACTATTTTGGCTTAGATGATTTAGTAAAAGCTTAATGGTCGTGAAAGATGGCAGGCAGCAAAGAATCAGGACCTGCTCCTTTTCAGTTCTGTTCGTGTCATAAAATGAGTCATTTGACACTGTGAACAAAATAATGACCATGCATTTCTTTTTTTCAGGACGGGCAAGAAGACCACGAAGGAAGACAAGGGCAGATGTAGTTCTGGCCTTTTCCCTGGTAACCGGATTCATTGTGGTTATTGGAGTGATCTTTGTATTAGTCTTCATAATTCTTAACCGGTAAGTGGACAACATACAATATATTTTTTGTGTTATTTGATCACAGTGAGGTATTACAGCGTTGTTTGGTGACAAACATGACATGGGGTGAGCTAATCACATTCCTCTGTGGTTTAATATTTATGTTGCCATTAGAGAAAGGATGAACAGGCTTCTTGAGATTAGAAAGAACTACTTTGCATTGCAACTATAAAGCTTGTAGATAGGAGGGGAATGATTCAGAACACTTAATGTAAACCTACTTAAATATACATTTTTGTTCAATTCTCATTTCCATTTCAGGGCTTCTTTAAAAAATTTTTGGGAATCAAAACTTGGAAAAGACAGCAAAGACAAACAGATGGCCAAAAAGGATTCACCAAGAAGCGTGGAAGAAACAGCCCCCTCCTCAGAGTCCAGACCGACTGTGAAAGGAAGTAAAACTTCTGTACCTGGAGCATCGGCTACAGCATTATCACCATCTGAAGCAAAATCAGCACAAGAAGTGCCACAGCCTTCACCCACAGAGAATGAAGTCGAGGAGCCCACTCAGGACTTGCAGGGTGAAGAGAATTAGAAAAAAGAAACTGAGTTATAGATACATGATATAAGAAAAAGATTAAATATGCTTGAGATGCTGGTTTTAAGAAGTGCTTTTTATAGTTCATTCACTGACTTGGATCACTGAACTTTAAATGAGATGGGTAAAAATGCTTACCTTTTAAGGTGGACCTCACTTTCCAGGTAATTTCATGGTGTGGGGACCTCTGAAGTGCAGTATCAGAGTCAGATTTTTGGGAGAATCTTGAAAACGATGTATTTCTCTAAGCTGGTGATTTCATCTAGTTTAGGCAAAGACCATCCTTTGTAAAGCACCCCTTAGCTCATTGTTGTCTTCAAACACAACACCTAGTATGTAATCCGATGATCCAGTGTCTTCTTGACACCTGGCAGGATATATAATGATTCAAAAGATACCTGAAGTTGCTTCATAAGTTTCTTTGAATTTATACTTGCACATTTAGACATGTAACCATTTTTACCAACAAAGAGACCAAAATACCTGGAGAGAAGAACAGCCCCTTTGGGTCAAACCAAAGGTTCATCAGTGTAAATGGCCAAAAAAGGATGCCTAGGGAAGAGTACAAGAACAAGACAAGTTATGTTTTCCCTCATGTACTCCTCCAGCCATTTGCATATTTTTTAGGTCTGTTGCAATTTCCAAGTGGTAAGCAATCTTGAATGGACTTTTTTCCCATTAATTGTTTGGTGTCCCCTTGCACCCATGTAAACTTGTGTCACAAAACTATGACAAGTTCTGCAGCACAAGGATGTTTGTTCTCCCTTTTGAACCCACTACCTGTTACTTTGATTTGTCACACAGTGGACCACCCTTTCCCATCATGTTCTTTCTGCCACTGACGATCTCCTAGGTGCCTGTTAGGTACCTCTGGTTATTTGCTTTCTAGACTAAACTCAGAGGTCTTCATTCACAAGTTGTTTCCATACCAGCCTTGCTCACCTCTAAACTTTCTCCATAATGTGTTTACTCTGTTTCTGAAGATGCTTTCTATTTGTGTAAATAAATGCTGTTTTCTTCAAATAAAAAGAAAAAAAAATAAGCGGAGCTGATGACATGTTTAAAAACGGAGCGTGGAGTGATTAAGATTTTTAGTAGATTTTATAATTACCTTTCACTCTCGTGTATAATAGAAACTCTGAAAAGAGGCCAAATAATCAAGGAGAGAATGCTGCTCGATACAGAACATTGCAAAAATTGTAAAAAAAGCAAAAAGATAAGAGGTAGTAACTTGTCCTCTCAAAGAATTCCTGTTCTCCTTAGTTCCTGTATTGCTGCAGATGTTCTAGCTGTACCATCTGCACATCCTTAAAAAAGCATTATCATCTTTTTCATAGATACATCATTTTGTTTGCTGCTTAGTGAAAGGATCATTTACTTTTTTTTTTAAATAAAACATTTTAAGATGACGTGTCCTTAACTGTATAAAAATATCTCTTTTTTAAAAAAAGGAAATTATATTTTTGGTAACACTGTTTTTGGCTATGTCATTTTATATCCTTTGATGGACAAGCCTAAAAATCTTGCAACGTTAAGAGGAAAATTCATAGAGAAGGAAAGAGCAAACTAGTAATATTGCTATTTGGAAAAGCAGTTTACAAATTCAGAGTGAGCTTTTATCCCATGATGTCAAAGACAGCATATTATCTGGGATTAGACATGGGATGCTGGTCTTAAACACAGACCAAAACCAGTTGTTTTTACTCAGGAAAATGTTCCCAATGAAATTATGTTAAAACCCTATCACCAGCTCAGTGACTGACTTCTAAACAACTGCTCTCCTACTGTGACTTAGGTTTGGCATAATTGAGAGAGGGAAGTAGATTATTAATTTTCATAATTATGTGAAGATGTACAATTGCACAACTGTTTTAACTACATTTGCAAAGAACCTCCCAGTCGAATTTAGGCTGACCTTTTGAACTTGCAAAATTCCCATGACATGCTGACAAATCCAGCAGAATGTCATAAACACACAAGCAGATTAGTCCAGTTGATGCAATTCAGAAGGGAGTGAAATAAATCTGTACTGGTAAAGGTGAGGATCCTTATTGTAGGTCAAGGAGTTTTCTTTATTAGCTTATATTTTGCAAAATAAGATAATCTTCGGTTTTTCTTCCTTTTTTTTTTTCCCTCTCTTTTAACTTTGGTACCTCAAATCCTCCTACAAAATTGAAAAAAAAATATCCCCAGAAAATCTGATGCAAAAGCTGTAGCAGGAAACACAGAAGAGCTCCCGTTGCTCCACAGCCAGGGCAAGCAAGCAGGCTGTTCTCTTATTAAGGTCACAACCGCAAGCCCCAAGAAGTAAGAAATTCAGAAAATCGAGATGACTCTGACCAGGCAGCCCCTACACAATGATCACTGGATCATTCCCTTGCCGTGAATGCAAACCGGAATGAATTGCTCTTTATACTAGATGCAGTATAAAGCACACAGCAAGTGCAAAATGATCTTTCTAACACAAGCCACAGGAACTTTCCCTGGCTTTGGACATCATAATCTAGATAAAAAACTAATTAGTTCTGAAGGGAAACAGTGACAGATCATTCGGGACAATCACAGGAAGATCATTCAGGAATAAATGTTCAATCTTAGATATTTTTAAGGGGATGAAGAACATGTTGCCATCTACTCAAACTCAAACTGTCAGAAAGCAGTCACCATATAGAAGTGCTGTAGGGTTCAACACTGTGGAGTGGCTGTGCTGCCATTCAGGGGGACCTGGACAGGTTGGAGAGTTGGGCTGAGAGGAACCCCACGAGGTTCAACAAGGACAAGTGCGGGGTCCTGCACCTGGGCAGGAATAACCCCAGGCACTGGCACAGATTAGGGGCTGACCTGCTGGAGAGCAGCTCCATGGAGAGGGGTTTGCGAGTCCTGATTGACAACAAGTTCCTCATGAGGCCGCAATGTGTCCCTGTGGCCAAGAAGGCCAATGGGATCCTGGCTGCATGAGGAGGAGCATTGCCAGCAGGTCGAGGGAGGGGATCCTGCCCCTCTGCTCAGCCCTGGTGAGGCTGCACCTGGAGTACTGGGGGCAGGTCTGGCCTTCCCAGTTTACAGGGGCAGAGGACCAAGGTGAAAATCTCATCATACTCATGTTCAAGCTTCTGCTTTCACTCTCTCCTGAGTTAACATGTCCTCATGTGTGTGTTTAAGCTATTTCCTGAATCGAGGCCAAAATAATTTCTTTCTTTCATTTACTTTTTATTGTCTTACCTGGCTGCACCAGTTTGCTGGGTTTGTTTTAATTTAATAATCTTTTCAACATTTCCCCACCATTCTTTTATCTCCTTTTACTTCTTAAAGAAAAAAATCATTTTGGAATGCAGAGCTTGTCTGTATGTGAACCACCATCTGTCTCAGGAAATTTAGCACGCCTTTATAAAGTTATTTAGGTCTTGGTGTATATGCAGTTTCATTTATGTAGGGTCTAATAGTATATACCATAGAAATGTTTTTTTTTTCCTCTGACGGTTTTACTGACTCTTTTTGGAAATGAAATTTTCATCGTGAATTGCAGGGATTTTCATTTTTTTAATCTAACTTCACTTAGTCCAATGCACTTAACAAAATACTAAGTATTCATGTTGCTTTTCTTTGCTGCTATGCATACAGGAGAGAAATTGCTACAGAAATATGGGCCATTTTTTAACTTGATGCTCTATAAAGTAAAATAGTAAAAAAAAAATGCTACCTAAAACAGATTCAGTCCTGCATGATTGGTAGCAAATTTTTGGCACTGCGCAGATATTACAGGGAGCAAATAATTTGATTTATGAAACAGAAAGCTACAGTTAAATGTTAAGTCAAAGGTACAGTGTTTTATATTGGCTTGGGGGATGGAGCTCTGCAGTTTCCAGTTATTTCTGTAAAGGGTAGAGATGGATTTTTCAGAGGAGCAGAGGATTCAGCTTCCACTTCATTACGAGAATCTCTTCCTATTAGGCCACTATCATGCACTCACAATTTCCTAAGTTTTCACTTAGTGATGTAGAAAAGCTTTGGCTTAGAACTGGGTCAGAGTGCCCTGACTGGAGAATTCATTTTGGTGAATTTTTGCAACAAAAGCTGGTTTACCAGGAATCGTGCTTGGGGGCTAGGAAAAGGTAACTGGAGAAAGCACTTGCCTGTCTGAAGCACTTAAACCCCAAATCCAGCAGAGTTAGATGTGGATAAGTAGTCTTCATCTTGGACTGTAAACCCTTTTCTAAAGTGATGGTTTGGTATTGTATATTCTACAAAACTTTGTAACATGATGTCCTGATACTTAGGGTAACACATGTTATCACAGCAAAAGAATCAAATAATAATATATGAAGCTGTTCAGATGAAGCACTACTTTGTGCTGTATTACACCTAGAAAAACAATACATTTTTATGGGAAAGGCAGGTAATATTGTAAATTAAGATCCCTTGACATTTCTAGTAATCTAATTTGCTATTGCTTATAACTGCCAAATTAGGTCTTTAGACTGAAATTATCTATGTCGAATGTTTAGCCTTCAGGCTACTATTTTTCTTTCTGGGAATATGTTCAGGCAATAGTTGCACTTTTTCTGGAAAGCTAGACTATGGGAAAAAATGCCAATCCCATACGGACAAGAAGAGCTTTAGCAGTCTAGCACTTCAACTGAGTTTTGGGGGACGCTGTGGCACAGCCTATGCACCAGAAATGTGTTGTTTCCTTATCCACAAATCTTCTCTCCACATCTGGCCAAATTGTAAGCTAGGAAAACTACAGCCTTGTTCAAGAGAGCTTTAACAGAGGTGATCTGCAAAACTGCAGCAGTTTCTTTTGCAGACCAAATTCACTATCCCAGAAAGAGATGGAGGAAGTTGTAGACTCTCACACTCTAACCTTGTGCTAAACAGGGCACATGTCAGAGCCTCCAAGAGTCCGAATAGGCCTAGAAAGACATTATTCAACAGACAGGAATAATGAGGAACATGGAGGAGGAGACTGGGACTGAGGGATCTCAGCTGGTAGAGAATGGAGAGAGCTCAGCTGGGCAGCCTGGTGTACCGAGCAGGAATACGCAGAGGAGAAAGGCCAGATCAAGACACTGGAGCAGGACAAGCAACCTAGGTGCAAGTACTGGGATAGGAATACTTTGTATTGGGGTGATGACATTGAGAGAGCAATGCTGGAGACATAAGGAATGAGCAACAAGGGTGAGAAGCTGTAGAGTGGAGAGTGGAAACCACTGGCAGGACAGTCTGGAGTAAGGAGCAAGGAAGACACAGGACTAGAGCGTCAGCTTTGACACGTGAAGAGGGAAAAGATGAAGCATAGGGAAGTGTTTGGAAGTATCAGTGTCCATCTGAACATTCACATCAAGAAACTGGACTGGAGCCAGCTTTTCTGGGCCTTTTCAGACCTCTGCAAATATCTGGGAGACTCACTAGTAAAGCATGTGCACAGCCCTTGTGCCCACAATGGGCCTGGAGAGTGAAGATGTCACTGCTCAGGTACCCAGAGCCTTGTCCTGGAGCTCAAAATCCCAATCCACCCAATGGAGGTTATGAGCAAGGCACCACCTGACAGAATACCTGGGCTTTTATTTCTGCATTTAAAAAATCTTGGAAAATATTAAAAGAACTAGAGATCTCAGTGTTAGGAGACGTCAGCCTGCGGGTGGGCTGTGCCACATGAGCCCAACCTTTGTCTCTGATTCTTACCTTACAGTTCCTTGTTGCTCTTGGAATACATTCATATAGAAGAGGCAGAAAGGTGGGGTAGCAGAGGACAAGCCTAAGCTGCCAGGTTTGACAAAGCAGATCAAACAGGAGGGCATCATAGACGAAACAGAGATCAAGAGTCTTCCTTTCCCCACTGTTAAGCTTGGCCACACATGTCAGTGGGACCAGAACATAATCCAGATAATTTAAGAAGGAGAAAGAGAAAGCCACTGAAGACTTCAGTGGAGGCAGGACACCTTTTAAACTGGCAGACTTTTGTGTGTATATTTACTTTGCTGTACATGAGACAGAAAAAGTTGGCACATTTTTTAGTGGGTTTTCACTTTCAAATCCTGCAGACTTTCATCATTATAGATAAACAGATAAAGGTACATTCCTTGCCTCATGAAAAGTTCATCAGGCGAATGATGTAGTTCTTTCAAAATGTCATCAGTCTTCCTGGTCCTAGTGATATTCACAGCAGGTTGTCCACCAGTGGAAGTCAAAATGCCAGCTCCCTTTGAGTAGTGTAGAGGCAAGTCATGTATAATTGAATCTCCTATTTTTATTGTAGCAGCACTGGTTTTCTCCAGGTTGCCTGTGTGCTGCCCTTGATAATATCAGGGGAGGACCTTTGTGATCTTCTGAAAAAGCCTAAACGATGCATCTAGAAAGGTCTACTGAATTGCCTGATCTGATCTTCTAGGAGGTTGTTCCCTATCCTATTCCCTATTA
The DNA here is from genome assembly GCA_003342815.1 of Eudromia elegans. Lineage (NCBI taxonomy): Eukaryota > Metazoa > Chordata > Aves > Tinamiformes > Tinamidae > Eudromia > Eudromia elegans. The sequence goes on along the minus strand of PTEX01000150.1, from coordinate 1,326,640 downwards.
AGCCTAGTATTGAGCCTAGCATTGAGCCTAGCATTGAGCCTAGTATTGAGCCTAGTAACTGAACCAAAGACTGTGTTCATACAGCAACCTCGAGAAAGGCACTGAGGCTGGAAGTCCAACACTCACCTTGGCAATCTCTTGCAGAGGTTTATTGCCTTCTGTGCTAAATAAGAATCATTCCTCATTCAAAATATGAACACATCTAGCTTCACCTTTCAGCTATGGGTCCTTTGTTCTGGTGAATTAAGCAACCTTTTAGTGCGTGGTATTGTTTTCTTCATGGGGCATGAACACACTCTAATCCATCACTTCCCAGTCTTCTTTTATGCCTAAGCTTTTTAAGGTCTTGTTAAATGTATTTTTTTCTCTAGTTCTCAGGGACTTTTTCTGGGGTTTTTTTGAAAGCTTCTAATTTTTCAGCATTCCTGTTAATACAGTCAAAGGCTATATAAGCTCCTATGATACTAAAGTCCATGTTCAGCTGCTTGCTGTGTCTACATCTTAAATCATTTGCAGAACACTATCTTTATCAAATGCAGCTCCTTGTTCAATAAATAGAATCCATATTCCCAGGCAAATGGTCAGCATGGCAGCCAGTTCATAAAGAGGAGAGCACATCAAATTGCAGTCAGTTAGAAGTGCCTGCTGGGTTCCTCGTCAGGCAGAAATTGCTGTTTCTCCTGCCCCACTCACTCCTTTGCGGGAGATCTGTCTTATTCCCTAGCCTCATGACTCATACAAAATGCCTAGTGCAAAGTATTTGGGAATTCTCACCTATGCCCCTGCCTGGGGCTACTGATGGTCTGAACCAGATAAATCTTCATGTTGCTTTTCATTTCAGAGAACATGAAATACATATATATATTTAAATATTTTGAATAATGAAAAATCCTTTTTTTTCCAAATCTGGGAACTTCATCTCCTCATCTTTGAGACAAGCAAAATGAATAATGGCCCGTGGTTGTGGTTCTTCCCATTATTTTCTTTGTGGTTGTTTTCCTTCTCTTTTTGTTCAAGTTCTCTTACTTGGAGAGGGCAGTGAGTGGCAAAAGAGATCCTAAAGACCTCTAAGATTTCAGAGGGTAAAGTGCTAAATTGACAGCATTTCATTTTCAAAGTTTCCCTCTCCATAAAGCATATTGTAGTAGGGCTGTATTCAAGCACTATTACACTAACTCCAAACCCCTAGCTTTGGCGGGTATGGGGTATTCCTAACTTTTAATCCTTATAATAGAACTTCCTCCAGAATCCAGGATAGGACCTACCATATCTTTAATTGATAACTTAAAATTTCAACTCATGTTCAGACAGATCAGTTCATCAAGCAGTGACATGTCATTCTGTCTCAGAAGAAGAATTATATCTATTACCTTCTGTCTCCCACAAGAAAATGTCTGTCTCTGAGATACTGCTTCTCTCAGTGGTGCCTGAGATATGAATTTTATTGCTAGACTTTGTAGATGTAAAAACATATTAAATAAGAAGCAGATTGGAAAGTCCCATGACAAAAATCCTTCTTTTCAAGTATCATTTGTAAATGCAAATGCAAATATAATTCACCTAACCTTGCTCTTGTCCGGACATCGCTTCTTCCTTCCTTCATCCTCTCTTTTCTCTCTTTCCTTCCTTCCTTTCCCTCTGCTTTGATCCTTCCTCCTTTGCTCCTTCGCTCATTCCTCCTCACCCTCAAAAAATATTGACACTGAGTAAAAAGAAGCTTTTTTAAAGATTGAATTTGGTATAGGGAGAAATATAACAACCTCCTTCCATCTTTCATCCTGTGTTCTGCGGACTCCATAATTGTCAAAAAGTGGTTTTTGAAAGCGCGGAACCAGCTCGGTCGTTTGGGTCAGCCCTTGCAGCAATCAGGGAGAAGGCAGGTCACAGGCAATGCAGCTGCACAGCAGCTGTAATCAAAGGCTGACTCCTTGCTTCGCACACCAGCGCCGGGTGCGCTCCGGGACCTGCCGGCTGCGGGCAGAGGGCAGAGGACGCAGCCGCAGGGAGCCGGGGCCGCGGGCAGTGGCTGGTGTTTGCCTGCCTTGTGCAGCATGTCCTGCTGCCGTCTGCCCTCCGGCCTGCACCGGGGCAATGGGCTGGGCTCCAGAAACAAAAGAAGGGGCTTGTATCGAAATTGAAATTAATGCAGGGAGAATGACCGAGGCGAGCAAGCCCTCAAGCTGGAGGCCACTGAGAGCTCCTGGGGCAGGACCTCATAGTTAATATTTGAATCAAAATTGTTTTCTGACACTGGAGAAGCTCTTGGAAGGCTGCACAGAGCCTTGGGGGCTGAGATGGGTCTGGCTGTGGAAAGAGGAGCAAACTAGGGCTCATATGGCTTTGTTCGAGGGGTGACCACAGGGGAGAAATGCCCTGCAGCTCAAGGAGTGGTGCTGGGGCCTTGTCTCCCTGACCCACACATCCCACCGTCCCGACGGGGAGGTTCCCCTGGATAAACCTCTCTGCAAGGACTTGCTCTAGAGGGGGGAAATATCCTGTGCCTCAGAGGGTCTTCTTGCACCCACAGAAAATGCCTGAGACCTGCAGGTAGGCAGCAGCCATGGTGAGCTGCTGTGTAAAGGTCTCTAGGGGGACAGCTCAGTTCCCAAGGATTTTGCTCAGCTTTTGGTAGCTAACAATAACTGCTGGTTGATGCACTATGGAAGATGGCACTTGTATCTGAGTAGCGTCAAAGGACTACATGATTTAGCTTCTAGCACAACGCTAAGTCACATAGTTCACACTGATCAATATATGTAAGCTAATAACAACAGACTCTTGTCGTCAGCTACAAGCTCTGTCGTGTTGCCCTGGATTCACAAATTCGCCCGGGATTTACAGGAAAAGCGTGTGGGACCAGCACTTGGGCTTTCTCCTGGACGACAGCTCTGACAATCTTGGCTTGCCATTCTATGTATGTCAATGCAATTAATGTATTTTTTTTAAAATCTCTACGTGGGTCTGTCTACACATGCGTAGTAACAAAAATGATGCCAATAGAATCACATGGCAGGAAATATATTGGTAACTTGATCCTGGCTGTGCCTTTTATGTTTAACAGGAGAATATCAGGAAATAAGTAGAGTGTCAGATTTAATTTTTGAATTTCCTGACCCCTTACTGTTTGTTGTCTTGAAAATAACACTGTCTAAACATACAGGGTCTCAAAAATTTAATTTCCTTTTTATATTTCCCAGTTTCCTTGCTCAGCCTCTTGGGCTGCTATTGTGGCTTCTCTTGAAGCTGATACTTCTTGTTAATTCTGGGTATGTTTTCGGCTCCACTCTACATTTACATTCTTCTCATTCCTTTTCCCTTTTCTTCTGAGTGAACACTCCCTGTTCCCATACACACAGTCAAGCTGTGGTGCTGTAGGGAAGGCTCAGAAAGGAGAATGTGCTAGATCCTGCCAGACCCTTTGTATTTTCCTTTTCACTCTCCTCCCCAAGATGACTGCTGCCCAGCAGGGTATTTCAGCAGAACGTATGTAGAGCATGTTTGATCTCATTGCCCAATATGCTCTGCAAGAGGCAGAAGAAATCCTCTTTCTAGAGTCCCAAAATAGCCACTACCTTGAGAGCAATAGGCACGAGCGTAGGTGCCTTCCTGTGACATGGCTGAGCTCACCGTGGTCGTCCCTCCCTGCTGCTCTGCGAGCAGAGGAGGAACCACTGCCAGGGCTTGGCCGCTCTGGTGTCCTTGTTGTCCTGCTACCCAGGGCAGGTGACCACCCACGTACTAGGGAGCTCGCATCCTATCTCACCACGAGCGCTCCACAAACTGGATTCAGAGAAGTTCTGGCACGGGGATGGTCCCCATATCCAGGCCTTGTTAAAGGGCAGGAATTTACCCTTCTTTAATTAAAATAAGGGGTCTGTATATTTAAAAAAGTCTCTGCTATGCTGCCAGTTTGGTTCCTACTCTGTTTGTCACTTGGGCAGGCCTCTCAACTAGATCTGTGAACTAAACCTGCACAATCTTTCCCACTGTTTGAATTTTTACATGAACCCTCCCTTTTAGCTGTGCTACTGGGGCATCACTCAATCTTCTTGTGCAGCCAGAAAAGCAGCACTCTGTAGAGAAAGAAATAAAGTCACATTTTCATAACAGAGGTTCTTTTGTTAATTCTATCCAGGCACACTCCGTCCCACTAAAATCTAAAACAAATTAAAGTAAATGGCTCAGTATATGTGGAAATAATTTTCTAATAATGGGTAGATATTTTGTTTATTATTTATATGCATATAATTCTGGTAGCAATTAACATCTTAATGAAATCTTTACATAGACTAATTTTTTCAATTAAAACACAATTGTGAATGTGATTTGTTGCTCCCAGCAAACCAAACATAATCAGGTTCCATTTAACAACATGCAGAACTATTAACATACGAAGAATGTACTATGAAAACATTCCTGATATGACACAGGATCCCTGAAATAAGCTGAACTAAATCACTTTTCCCAAGGACCTGCAACACAAATGACTCTGAGCTAGGGCTGCAGTTATAGCCCGGTGATCCCGCCGGAGAGATGCTCAGCCATTCGTGTGCAGAAGGCCTGTGCATTGTGAGCCTTTATTTGGCTTTTCTCCCCAGAGCTTTTTTACCCCTTGAGCAAGGGATGAAACCTCTTTCAAGTTTCGATTTCGGGAAACCTGAAATGCCATGAGAAATTAAGGCGTTGTTTGTTTTGAGGATTTGGCCAGATTACATCCAGTGGTGACGGCGCTGATGGGGCTTTGTCAGCATTGTCCCCTCGTGCATGCAGGCAAAGCTGCTATTTGCGCTGGGGGAGATTAGCCTACCCCAAACAGGAGTGAACTGCACAAATGCTAATTGCAGCTTGCAGTTCCTCGCTGGCTGGCACCGGAGCTTCGTCCCGTGTGGATATGTTGGATCGGTGAATGGAGCGTCTCTCCCCGGCAGCCACAGGCTGGTGGCTACCAGATGTAGGGATGATCCATACAGCCTTTAAAGCAGAGCCTTGGAGAAGGCAGGTGAGCCATGAAACATGCGCAGGTTTGGCCTGCACACGGCCCAGGTGACTCATGGCCCTCCAGCCTCCCTCCTGATGCACACAAACCTGTTTCAAGGCTTCTGGTGACTCTGTGCCCAAGAGTTGGGCTTTTGGTGAAGCTTCCATGACTTTTGACCAGGCTTTTGTTTGAATTTTTTTTTTTTTTTTTTAATTAAAGGATCTCCCTGTCCTTGTCCTGCTCAAACTCACACCAAGGGGACCATGAAATGAGTCAGATGGGAGTCCTCTCTGGAAGACTTAAAAGAGTAGAGACCGTTAGAGGCACTTCAGCAGGTTTTCACCAAAGCTAAATCTAGATGAGCTGCATATTCTTCCTGAGGAGCCCATGTTGCCTCAGCCTTACAATTACTTATACATCAGGACTCACATTTTGCAGGATAGCTGCGTATGACCATTTTTACACACCTAATTAAGCCTAGAAATGCATGTTTAGTGTTCTAGTGATTACAGAACTGCGCAGTAATTTTTAGCACTTATGTACATGTGAAATGGTGCATATGACATCAAAGCTGTGTACACATTAAATAATTCATCCCCACAATAATCCCCGGAGGCAGGGGCGGAGAGGCACAAAGCTCAATAACTCGTGTAGCCAGTCTCTGGAAGAGGCAGGGTTAAGGACTGCAGGTTTTCAGTGCTGAGCTTTGTGCTTCACCTACTAGCTCTTCCTTGGATGTAAGCAGCAGCTCGGTGGTTCTTCGGAACATTTCCTACTCCAAGTCATGCTCCTATGGGAAGCAATCAAGAATTCACATGAACAAAATATTACATAAAAATAAACTAGTGATCCCTGGGCTGGAGCAGCTGGTGCTGTCTGGGAGAGGTAACACTGCAAAGACGGGCCGTGCTGTTGGGATCGCTTGTGGTGATAATACCAACAAATGTGTTGTGACACGGCTTCAGGGTCCGTGTCACTAAGCCTTTAGAGCGAGAAGGGCGGCCCGACATGGTGTGGTGGGGGAAGAGGGCTCTTCCCTGCCCTGGTCAGCCTCCTGTTCCCGGCTGACTGGTTGGCAGCGCCCTGGTGCACCTGCGTGGTGGAGCCGGGGCCTGGGCTGGCTGGGGAACAAAGCCCTGCCCTTCACACCAGACCAAGTTATTTTTCCAAAAAGCCTTTGGACTTCGGGTGTTATAAATGTGGTGCTGTTTCATTTTAATCTAAGTTATGCTTTGCTGCAAGTATTGTTCTACTCAGTTCAAGCTTAAAGTTCATACTGCCCCTTTGGAATGCTGGCACTGAGTTAATAAATCCTTAAAAAAAAGCAATTGCAGCTCAAAACCGTTGCCCTAAAACTTGTTAAGCTGTTCCAGATCTTTGCACAGCGCACAGGAGGCTCTGCAGAAACCTAGATAACAGAGATCTTTTTCTATCTAGAGATGTTTAGACATTCCTTTTGGACCGTGTGGTGATATATCCATTTTCAAACAGATACACCCTCCTCCTGTAATATGACTCAAGAGAGCCCACACAGTTGTTTTGGTTACTTAGGAACTTCCATGCCTGATTAATCAGTTTCTCTCTTCTGCTTCGAGGAACCTAATTGAACTTGTCATTTTATTCCTCTGAAATGCACTCACAGATTCAAAAAATTTTGGCATTTCTAATATTTATTTCCCACATGGCAGTTGCCAAGCGTACCTCCCTTGGGGATGATGCAAACGAGCTTCCATGCTAACGAAGATCATCCCATACATTTTTCTGGTGCATGCCTGCAGAGAATGGAGCTTCTTCTGCTCCTTTTGTGCAGTTTGGCAGGAATTGAGCCCAATTATATATCATGGGGTTTTCCATATCAGCAGCGCCCCTCTTTCTCTTACTCCTGCCATATCTTTCCCTCCAGCATCTTCCAATTACAGTATTCCTTCCATTACCATTAAATTTAATATAATCCATCAAGTACTCCCACAGGGGATATCTTTCACTTTGGATTTATCTGCTAATAGACACATGGTAGCAGATGATCTCTCTCTCTTTTCTGGGAGATTATTAATTACTAATGCAATTTTATCACAGAAGCCTGACAGTCTCCAAACATAGTCTCATATCTTCTCTTTTCATTTGAATTTCTCCAGTGTAAATTGCTCCCTTGTAGTCCTGGTTTCTATAGGTACTCATTACATTCCAATATAATTCACAACAAATAGAAATACGTGATTTTATAGGTGCGCCTCTTCTTCCTCTTCTTTAGCTCCCCGTCCGTTGTTTGATTCTGCTCTCTTTGGCACATTTATACACTCATTTCTCACAGGGTTATAAATGTTACAGCGGGGGTCGTGGATCAAATTCTCCGCTACAGACACAAGCCTTCCATCTAGATGAATAGCTTCATGGAGCTTAGGGCCAGAAAGCACCATTAGATCATCTATTCTGGCTTCCTGTACATCGCAGGCCATTACATTTCACACAATCACCCATGAACTGAACTTAATAGCTTCTTTGGCTGAAGTACATCTCTAGAAAGGCATCCAGCCACGATTTGAAACTCTCCAGAGATGGGAATCCACAGGTGCCCTTGAGGATTTGTTCCAGTGGTTAATTACCCTCACTCTTAAAAATATATGCCTTATTTCCCATTTTAATTTGTCTGGCTTCAGCTTCCAGCCATTGGCTGTTATTGCACATTTTTTTTTCTGCTGGCTAAAGAAGATCTTAGTAGCTGGTGTTTCCTGCAGTGGAAATACTTTATGTACTACAACAGAGTCATCTTTCAATACTCTTTTGATAAAAGAAAATGTTATGAGCAGTCTCTCTCCTGGGAAAATAGATCCTGAAGCCATTAAATCATTTCTATGGCTTTTTTGGCACCTTATCTAATTTTCCCTCACTAGAAATGACATTCACTTGTCTAAAGTCATCTCTTCGTTGTGATCTGCTGGAGCAATCCTTGCTATGTTCTCCTCAGCTTGTTTAAGATACAGTCCAGATGCCATCAAGGCATGGCCATGCATAAACATAAAACTCGGAGTCTGGTCTCAATCACTCCAGCACAGCCAGAAAACTCAGTCTTGTCCTTCCCAGGGCAAGCGGGCACAGGCCATCAACACAGTCTTTACCCAGATCTCTTTCCTCCTTCAGGCGCTCCCCAGTCATTGGTATTTTAGCAAGATCAGCAATTCTGCCTTGCATTCCCTAGGCCAAGACACGTGGAGAAGAGCAGCACCTGAGCCTGTGCCTCTCTCCACAGCCAAGCAAGCAGCAGCAGAGTCTCCAGACCTTTGCTGCTCCCATCCCACAGGAAAGCTCCTGTAGAGGATACGTGTTGGGGTAGGAATCATAGAGCAACAGAAGAACAACTATGCTGTGGGGTGGTAGATGCTGGGCATGGTCCATCAGGGATCCAGCACAGAGAAACAGTTTTCTTTTGTTCTGTTGTGCTTTGTTGTTGCTGTGCCTCAAATGGGCAACTTCTCTTCCAATAACAGTGCTCTCAGAGAAGGGGCTGCTGAGTGGCCTTTCCGGTCTGGGACTTGGCCGAGGCAAAGCAGCTACTGAATGAGTGCACTGGTTCACCTAGCCTGTCCAGGGCTAATATTTATTTTCATTAGAGATAAGTAGCTATGAGTGTCTCCAAACGTTTCATCTAGATAATGAAAGCTTCACTTCAAAAAACAAGCAGCAAACAGCTTTAAGGAAGTTTTATGGCTGGACTGGGATGCAGGGCTGTTTCTGAGGTGCACCCATGGGAAAGCGAGGACTGGAAGCACTTTGCAGTGGGCTCAGGCTGCCTGAATCCCATCTGTGTGCAATTGCAAACCTGCCAACTAGTGAACCAGGCTCGCTGCTGGGCCTGGCACTGCTGCTGCAAGAGGTTAGATGTGACTGGAGTCTAAGGTGAAGGGCAGATGACTAAGAAAGCCAGGCCTTGCCCATCTATTCAGACCAGGATGCTGAGAGCCTCCATTTAGGGGCATGTAGTAGATATTGCTTCAGAATGAGGGGCAGGTGTTTGCTACAGATTTTAGGGGCCTTTAGGGAATAGATGCTGCCTATCAGTGTTGAGTTGATGAGGCTTAAGATGCCTGAAGTCTGTGTGTTGGGACCTGGGTCTTATGCCTCGTGGTGGTGTGGGAAGGCGCTGGGAAGAGCGGCTTGCACAGGGGTGCACTGGCCACGGCCCTGTGGCCGTCCCTGCTGTGTGGTGTGTCATGGTGCATCCTCTAGCATGCACGTGGGGTGGCCATGGATGTCAGTGCCTGTGCCAGCCAACACTGGGGAATGGATTTGATCGCGCCTGGAGCTTCATTGAGACTCCAAGCACACATCCCCAGCAGGGCAAGGAAAGGCATGAAATGCACTCAGCTTTTGGCCCGTCTTTGTGCACGTGCCGGGGCAGCGGGGGCCCTGGAGGAGACCGTGCTTGCAGCTCCCGCTGAAGGCAGCGCAGGAGACAGAGCTGAGTGCAGCAAGAGACCTGCCAAGCTGAGCTCAGGGCCTTTTCCTGGAAGCCGACAGAGCTGAGCAGATCTGCCTCTTCCAAGGGTCCACTGAGCTCGTGGATGAGAACATCTCTGCCAACAAAGACTCTTTGGATCTTAGTCTTCAGCAAACCTTGAGGCCGTGCTCTGAGGTCCTCTTTTGGGGCACGTGGAAGAGAAAAAGAAAGGCAAAGAAGGGAAGAAGCTTTTCTTGCTGTTGAAACATTTTATTTTTCAGGGAGAGGGGATAGCTATTTGTTTCGTTTTGATGGAGCCAGCACAAACCATTTGTTTGATGGATTAGGCAGTTAGTTTTAATTTGTCAGGGTGCAGGACAGACAGGTTAGCTGGAGCAATTGCTTTGATACAAATGGAAAGAATAATGTCTAGGAAAGTCTGTGTTGAGGGGACTGCTTCTCCTTCACAGGCCACTCCACAATACTTACCCTTTAAATCCCAGTCAACTCTCCTGAGGAGACCTAAGTTAGCAGATAAAAGTAGAGACTTATGCGTCCTTTAGCTGCAGACTAAATTTAATCTTATAAGGCAGCTTTGACATAAGCAATGCTGATGGTTTTCCTCATAGGAGTGGTTTGATAAAGGCTGATTTTGTTGCCAACGCCTCGAGCTTCCATCATTACAAGCTGCCAGGTGTAACAGCCATGTGTACGTCAGTGCAGACCACGAACTCGGTCTCTTGCAAAGGGGAGGATTGTGAGTCTAGCTGTTTTGGCCACAGTGACTGCCAGAGAGCTCCCAGTGACGTGTCCGGCTCTTTGGTCCCCACATTAGGGTAGAGGGCTGAAGGGCACCCAGGTGCCCAGGTGTGGTGTTGTGGACGAGGTACAGTCTGGCCTGCCAGGAGGAAGCCAACCCGCACGGGCTCCGCACGCTGTGGGAAGCGCAGGGTGCTCTGCCCTGCTGCCAAGTGCCATGGGGGCAGTTACTTCAGTGCGCAAACAGACCCGCTCCACAGCGCGGGACCCATGTGCGGCTGGCCTCGACCGCTCCACGCGCCGGTGCGGTGGGGATTTTCCAATTGACAGCAGCTTCTCCTCCTGATTTATTTACCAACCCAGCCTCTGGAGAAGATTGATTTTTTTTTTTGATACAGAACTAGGCAGTTTCTTTTTTTTTTTTTTTTGACAATACCAGCCTGCAAACTTTTCCCCTAAAATCAAAGTTTGACCTTTTTCTCTTTTTTTATAAGAGTGAACATTTCCCCAGTGCTCCAGTTATCCTTAGTAGGGATTGAAACAAAATTTCAGGAGCAAAATGGTACTGAGGGCTCATGGTACAAAAAAAAAAAAAAAAAAGAAAAGAAAAAGTTATGCATTATTTAACCATTTCAGTCCCCATACACAACAATATAAAGGGGAAAAAAAAGCATTTATGTTTCATCTGGATCCATGTAGCAAAACACGACTCATGAGGCCTCCAAGCAAGCACTTGTGCTGGCACTAGGTGGAGGCTGGAGGAGGAGGAGGAGGAATAAAGCGCCAGAGGACAAGGGACTACAGCAAGGGGTACCTCAGCCCATGGTCTCCTGGTTCACCATCTCTCGCCCTCCTGTGAGATCCATCCCCACCCATTTGCACCTTCCCGCTCCACTGTCCACATGGCAAAGGCTCTGCTCCTTTTGGAGACATCAGCCTACACTTTCATGGTCACCAGAGCGACTTTAGCCTCGTCAGGGGCCAGCTGACATAGCATCTAAGATTAGATCACTAGCAACTATTTAAAACTCTCCTAATCAGCAAGAAAGGGCAAAGAGCAGAGCAGCAAGAACGCAGCACTGGGTTTGGAGGCTCTGTCCCTTCTCTGACAGCCTGTAGCTTGGCCACGTCTTCAGCAGGGAAGAAAAGCAGCGGCAGGGCCCAGCAGCGTTGGGCACGGGATTAAAGAGTAACGTAGCAGCGGGCAGCCTCGCCTGAAGGCAGGGCTGGGTGTCTCAAACAACGGAACCGAAAAGCCATCGGACTGTGCATTTGACTAAGAGGTCAGCTGCTGGTCGTTACAGAAGCTGTCCGTCTTTCTAGCGCCAGGTGAAACTGCTTTGTATTTTGTGTTGCCATTTCAGTGTGACGTGTCACTCCTTCAGCTACTCTAAATCAGGCCCTCTGCCTTCCTGGGGTAGGTGAAGTGAAACAGATATGGCCTGGTCTCCAGCCCACTTTCCTCAGCCTTTCCTTTCACCTCTCCAGGTGCTTCCCAAGGGCCTCACAGCAGACCCCAGTCCCTGGGCACAACAGTTTGGGCCATGTCCCTTCCAGGGAGCCCTTCGCCACCACAGGAGCCGTCCCAAAGGGGCCGTGTGCTCAGCGGTGCCTGCCGAGGAGCTGGAAGGGGCTGCCCATCCCCTGCAGCGGCACTTCAGGAAGCACCTCTTGCCTCTGGGTTGCCTTTTTGCACGGGGAGAGCAAATCCTGCCCCGTCTCGCTCTGCTCTTGCCTTTTCCCTGACACGTGGTGGTTGAGAAGGGGCACGCCGTGCAGCTCGGGGGGCTCTGCCCTTGGCTGCTGCCACGTTGGCTGCCCGGGGCTGAGCCCCTTCTCGTCACCTCCCGCCCGGACTCGTGGTCACTGGTGTCTGCGTCCCCGGGCCGCCCACCAGCACCACCGGCACCCCCGTCTCTTAGGGACGATAGAGACAGTCCCTTCGCCAGAGCTGTCGGCCAGGCTGGTTTTATTCGTGCTATAATAAGAATAAATAAAAGCCCCCAAATAAATAGAAAAAGATACAGAGGCAGATAACTGTAATTCTCATGCCTGATAGTATTTCTCAATTTAGACATTAACGTGCTATCTCGAGCCTTAAACCTCGCATTTAGAGAGCATGCCTGTTATTAATTTTGCCTGCTCAGGCTATGCTGGTAGCAGGTAGGGGTGATGTGCATAATTTAAAGATGCCTTTGGATTAGGTGGCACGTGAGGCTTTGCAGAGACAGTGATTGACTTTTTTTCCCCCCGGCTGCTGCTGAAGGGACTTACTGGATCTGCACGTTTGTTTTTTCTCCTGTGAAGGTTTGGCAGGAGTGTTTGCTGGATGGATCCCTAGCCCGTGTAATTCCCCATGATCCTCTATTGAGAGAATGCCTTCTAATCCTTGCTCCTTACCTAAGGAGCGAGGCATGGCAAGGCCCACACCTCCAGCACGTTTCTGGGATGTAAGTCCTTCCCTTCTGGAGTTTCACCTGGACACGTTTATTCTCGAGCTCTCCCCACGAGCCCTGTGCTCAGGTGCAGACGCGATCCCGAGCCCAGTCCTGCTGTGCCGAAGGCAGAGTTTGTTTCATTTATTTTACCTTTTACTATTAGGCTTTACACGTTAAAAGGATGTTTTTTGGAGAGAGATTTTGAATGTTTGTGGAGCTTCTCTTCACACCCCCATCCATATATATGCATAGAGAGACAGGCAGAGAGGGGAGGAAGGCAGCCTCAAAGCATCATCAGTGCAAGTGGTCAGAAGTGCCTCTGTCAGCATTTCTGTGAAAGCATTTTTGCTCGTGATGTTCTCCACCCCCATCTGCACACATACCGGTAAATAAATTGCTTCACTCATATGGCCAGTCCATTGAACTCCTGCCAGGCATTATGATTCTGCATTGACCCACCAGAATTGAAAATGGATTATCTTGGAGGTAAAAACAAAAAAAAAAAAAAAAGGGTATAGAGGTTGTTATTTATCCTGTCTCACCTTTGCTTTTAATGTCAGTGAAAATGCAAGTACTGTGTAATATAATATTGCCCTCTCCAAATGCAGGCTCACAGTTTGAGAATCTAGGCTAAGATATCATTTCTGCTGAAGTCAGTTAACAAATTCTTAGTGACTTCACTGGGACAGGAGTTCCTTCCTTAATTTGCTTCAACATTAAACTGAGTGCTCCTCTGAACAGCACAGAGGATTTATTGGAAAGCAATTCCAGGGCATGTCATACCCGGTCGTTAGGATTACCTTGGGCTCATCATTACTCTTTCTCCTAACTGAATTTTAAACATTAATATTAGATGGCTGTTCATCGAAAGGAGACCTATTAAAGACAATCATATCACATGTGCTGTCATACACTGTTCTGCTATTAAAAAGGAAAAAAAAAGAAAAAAAATGATACTCTCTATACCCATTGCCTAAAAAGACCAAGCGACAAAGCTGGAATAGAAGATATGCACTCTAAACTATCATGGGAGGAAAACAAAAAACAAAAAAACAATGCTATGCTTTCCTAAACATAGCCAGCAATTAAAACATTGATTTTTGTGTCTTCTGTGATTTGTTCCTGGATGTTAAGTTTTCCTTACTAAAAGCTGGACCTTTACTGAAGACAAGAAATAGCTCTTTACAGAAAATAAATAAAATGCAGATACTTTATTGATCAAAGCTATGTTTTTCTGTGTACATGGTGATGTTGTGACTCTTGAAAACAACTACCAGAAGAGCAAAAACATTAACTTTAATGTGAAGGACTGAAATGATGACAGTGTATTTGCCGGCATGCTTCTGGTGTTGGTATAAAATGGGAAAACAGTTGCTTGGAAAGTTATCATTATTTCCTCTTGTGTTGTTTAGAATAGACTAACAAATGCAGTTATGTGTTACTGTCAAAAGGAAATGTCACTTTTTGACAGGAGAGCCCTTATTTACTAGCGAACATGCTAAATACATGCAGAATTGTCTCCCTGGCTATTTCGATAGTGACAGCTTTCAGCAGAAATATTCAGACTTCTTCATTTAAACGTAGCATGCAGTCAGAGATTAAGATCTAATCTTTCCTCTCTAGTTGCTTTTGTCTAGAATTTCATAGCGTTCATCAGTGATTTAATATTTAAAAATACAAATATGTCAAAACCATGATCCGAGGCCATAGAACATGCTACCTTCATCCACAAAGGACGTCAATACTTTTGACACCACAAATGCGGGGAAGGAAGATTGCCTGAGTAATTTGAATTGAAGCTTAACTCATAAGGAAAACTGATCCTTTGGAATGAGCAGGGCTCTCTCTGTGGCAGTGAGTGGGCTTTGGATTGGCCATTGGGGACCATGGAGAGATGCAAAGTGATTTTCAAGCTTCTTTTTAGGTGCGGAGGAGCAGAGATGGGAGCCCTTTAATGTGGCCTAACTGCATGGTTGAGTGCACACTCCTCCTTGGACCACTTCCGTGTGTCCCATTACACAACTCCAGCATCCCTACACATGCCTGGACCTCTGTGCCCAGCCATAGCAGCAAAATCTAACCTCTGTGTTTGTCTCACATCTTCTGTTACATTTACATCTGCCAAGAAATAATTTAGTTTGTTGTTATTGTTGACAGCACTATTTTAGTTTGCATTTCTTTATTCTGCTTTTTTTGCTTTTTCTGTAGTCTGTTTTTTTTTTCTTTAAAGTGACATTCTTGGGCAAACATATGCATCTGATGAAAACCAAAGAGATCTATTGCAGTTTGCATGCAATATATTAATTTGTATTATATGTCTAATAGAGAGGAAAGGGGAAATTGCCTGGCAAAATGGAACAGGAGATTCGGTTTTAACTATATAATTTCTCTCTCGTCTCCATAGTAGTGAATACACAAATACAAAATACATAATCTATCTCCTCCTTCAAAGATATCAACGTACAATTAAAACCCACAAGGCTTGACAACCTGCTGTCAAGTTGTTTAAGCAGTTGTTTCAGAATCTGACAGACAAACTTATAAACAAAACGTAGAGCACCAGATTGTGGCATGAGGCGGCACCATCACGTGGCTCCCTCAGTCATCTCAAAATTTGGAAGACAAAAAAAGTAGAGGAATACTTCTTTTTTTTCCTTGAATAAATAACCGTTTAATTACATTATAGAAATAAAATATGATATGGTAGTAATACACTGGAAATCTTACAGAAATGCTATTCTGCTACTGGTAGGTAAATGGTCAAAGCTACTTTTAATGACAATCTGAACAGTACTTGTGTACAAACTATTATACAGGTTGCTAACGAAAAATATTGCAGCAGTTGCAAGGATGTTACCAGCTCAAACAAACATCTAATGATACAATATTCTTCTAAGAGGAAGTAATAATGTTAGATTTACAGACAATAAAGAGTTATGTTCTCCACTTTGAAACACTGGAAATAAAAAGCTCAGGTAATCCAATTTCTTTACCTCATATTATCACAAGGAAAGATTTTTCCTTTCTCTATGAAACAGCATCCCAAGGGACCCTGTAAACAGTTTATTCCAAGGTAGTATTTGAGATGTCACAGCAACTTCAACAATTGTCCTAGTCTACAATTACAGACTTATTAGGCCACTGCTTCTAGAGATGACTTTGTTTTTATTTTTCACTTATTTACATACATTCAGCCCAATAACAGCAGGTAAAATGCGCTGTCTATCTCACAATAGACACACTAACATTTTTGTCAAAAGGCCAGTGCAAGAAAACGTGGATAGTGATTGCACAGCATCGAGGAGATTATATTATACAAATATACAACAGACTGTTGAGAATCCTAACTCTGCACACATGTGACATAGATGGTCGTCTGTATAGATACACAACACCTGAAGGTGGTAAGTATACACAGCTGGAACTCTAGTTATTTGATGATGGTGTGGGTGGTGGTGGCACACAGTGTCATTTGGCTGTGCTATCACTAAGTGAAGGTAGACAACTGCAAATTAGGAATACCTAAAGCACAAGTTTAAGTACAGCTGATCTTGGAACGGCTACGGATTTTCTAACGACAGACTAGTTCTATTCAGTGTGCAACTTGCAGGGAAATTGTTGCCAGCTCTTTAATAAATGGTTCTATGTGAACCGACACAGTTCCCAGAGCGTTAGAAAAACTCATTATGCAGTGAAGATAGTGATGATAGACAGTAATGTTTCACAGGATGCTATTTCTTATTATATCAATAAGCACCAAGTTAAGTGCCAAGACAGCCCCATTGTCCCATGATTTATCATGTAAAATTTAGTACTTGAGTGCACAACATAAGTCCACGAAATTTGCATTTAGTTCACAAGACAGTTTCAAAAATGGCTCTTAGATTACCTTTACATTCCAAGTGGGCTTCCCCACCTGCCAGCGCCTAGAGGATTGCTTTAGGATGCACAACATCTAGATAGGAGAAAGGTCCTTGAGAAGGACGCACGCGTCCTCTGGGAATGCTCTCCAGCTCATGGCTCTTACCCTGCCACACCAAGTCTTCGTTGAGCTTGAACTTCCACTGTCCTGGTGCCCAAAGCAGCTTGGCTGTTTGTGCCACTGGCTGCTCTTGACTTGCACTGAGATAGCACAAAGGCCATGGGGACATCAAGTCAACCAGGAGCACCCAGAGCTCTGGCCATACTCCCTTTCCCTAAGTAACCCCGAAGGCAGGGCTGCAGGATGGCACACACCGAGCCCCACTAGCCTCATGCCAAAAAGGCAGCCTTCTCTCTTGTGCCTCCTCTCAGGCAGCTAAGCTGGCTTAATGGCAATTTGGGCAGAAATCAGCCAGAACCAGGATCAGGAGATGGTCCAAAATGTAAGGCAGCAGAAGACAAGGCTCAACACCTCTGACTTAGAATGGAATTACAGAATATCCATGTCCAAAGGCTCTTCAAAAACACGTTCTTCCACAATGTCCCAGATGGTAAAAACCAATTCCATCATGGAACAAAGTTGCAATTTTCATTCCATAATTTCTCCTTCCTTGCCTTGACGCTGATGGTGTCAAACCCCGTCAACTGTATCCTATTTTCACAGTGAGACCCACCTCATTCCAAACAGTGAGATTTAAATACTGAAGAACATAAAAAGAAATTGCCATTTATACCTGGTGTTCTCAGTTTTTGAGACCACCTTCAATATCCATTTTCAGTTGCCAGGGCTGGCTCATGCCATGCTCTGCCTCCTGCTTCACCTCATTCCCAAGTTTAACTAAAAGGCCACTTTTCCTAACACGTGCATGCACCTCCGTGTGGATCTGCATGTTCTTAACACGGTGCCTTCATCACTACCCCATTGGAAGAACTCAATTTCAGAAACAGAATTCGTGTGCAAAGCGTGCAACAAGAAAAACAGTTTACATTTGGTCATAGTGTCCTATCTTAGTTATGCTACCATGACTCACACTTATTAGTGTAATTACACACACGCACGCACGCACATACACACACAGATATTTACTTATATACACGCTCACACAATAAGAAAATGTCTAAATCTGACAATATTTCCTCCTCTCTTAGTGAAGACCGGAGTGTGGCATCTCAGGCTCTGCGTCTGCTTAGACCCGGCATACGGGAATGCAACACAGTTCAAGTATACATCAGCTGCACAGTGATGGCATTACACATTGCGTCCCACACGTGCTGTTCTCTGAGGTCCAGCACCAGCATGGCACTAAAAACAGTTGCCCACTAAAGGAGCCCATATCCAGGACCTTCTCTATTCAGTGTTCATATTCACATGAGGCCCAAGACACGGGCAAGAGTCTGTACAACAGTGAATGTCCTTTAAACGCAGTGGTATTTAAAAGTCTGGACCAGTGCATTCCTCTCTCATATTCCTTCTCTATTCCCTTGTTGCTGTTTTTCTCATACGCATGTGAAAGTAAAAAGTAATGGGGAAATTATTTTAGTAGAAGAACACAAAGCCTCTGCTCTAAGTCCACAGAAGACCACTAAAAGTGTAAAATTTTCAAAATAACTCATAGGAATTGTTCAAACACAGCAAGTGTTTTCAATGGGGTTTACATACCACACGTTTCACATTATTTCCACATAAGTCTACCTTATCACTTGGTTTAATTGGACAAATATCAATAACACAGATTAAAACAGCATACAGTTCACAGGACACAACACATTTTACAAAATCTCTAAAACTCAGCACTGCTGCTTTTGGAAAACAAAATTAAAAACTCCTATTACTTACAGACATGAAATACATTACACATTGAAATGGACACCATGATTACACGGCTTTTTCTTATTTGATGGTATTGTTTTAGGATGCATTAGTTTTCAATTAGGTTTCACAATTTGTCTTTACACGCCCAAAAGGAACTTCTGCTAATTTGATATTTTCACTGTGCTCTTTCAGAAAGCTCGTCATTACCTGGTAAATACTTTTTAAGAGAAAAAAAAAACCAAAAAAAAACACCCTTTTGAGAATTTCGTTTGAATCCCTAATTGTAAAACTTGCAGCACTGGCTGATGGTAATGCTCTGAACACAACCATTGCTTAGCTTACAATGACAAACCAAGAATACTACAGGAGGGTACAAACACATTAAGCCACGGGTTTGGTTTTCTCTGTTGTTGATGATTTTTTATTATTATTATTTTTTTTTTTTCCAAACTCTCTTTCCTTTGCGCACAATGCTGAGAAGTCTCTGGCCTACAGCGCTTCAGCGGTTGTGTCTGTGGAGACAGACATGGTGACTTTGGCAATCTTGACCGTGCTCTTGATGCAGCTCTCGGCGGCCCTGTGCACGTTGCC
Source organism: Eudromia elegans (assembly GCA_003342815.1). NCBI lineage: Eukaryota > Metazoa > Chordata > Aves > Tinamiformes > Tinamidae > Eudromia > Eudromia elegans. The sequence goes on along the minus strand of PTEX01000150.1, from coordinate 1,307,705 downwards.
CGCGTTGTTGGCGTGCTTGTGCTGGCAGTCGGACTCCATGCTGTTGTCGAGCGGCTGCGCGGCTCCCTCGCAGCTGGGGAACATGCTGCGGAAGGCGTGCCGCAGGTCCTTGCTCCGCAGCGCGTAGATGATGGGGTTCACCGTGGAATTCAGCAAACAGAGCATGCTACAGAACGCAAACACAGTCTTGATGAGCTTGTTCATTTTCCCAAAGACGTCGTACACCATTATGGCGAGCAGAGGGCCCCAGCATATGATTAGTACGACTAGGATAAGGACCAAGGTTTTGGCTAACCTGATGTCCATACGAGTTTGATCGGGCCTAGTGATCTGTACTTTCCCATCCTCCGTAGTCTGAATGATTATGCTTTTCTGAGTGCCACGCTGAATCATTCGAACAGCGTGACTGTGAGCCTTCCACAGGATGTACATGTAGGCATACACTATGAACAGCAAGAGCACGCTGGTGACCCCGATCCAGAACATCAGGTAGGTCTCGTCGATGAGGGGGAATATGTCCGAACAAACAGAATTGAGCTTTTTGCAGTTCCAGCCGAGCAGCGGCAGCACGGCTATGACAATAGCGATGGTCCACATGACGCAGAAGGCGACGACGGCCTTTGGGCGGGTAACAATCCTTTTGTAGGCCAGCGGCCTGTGTATAGATATGTACCGGTCTATTGCCGTGAGGAAAAGGCTACCTACGGAGGCGGTGAAGGAGGCTGTAACTCCACCCAGTTTGAACAAGAAGACATTGGGGCTGTCCTTCCGGTGGAAAACGTGGAAATCAACAAAACTGTAGACAAAAATCACACTGCCCAGGAGGTCGGCCACGGCCAGGCTGCCGATGAAGTGGTAGGAGGGTCGACACCGGAGGCTGCGGGAGTGCAGGATGACGCACAGGACGAGGAGGTTCTCCAGGACGGTGAAGGTGCCCAGCGTGAGGGACAGAACCGCGATCGCCAGCTGCTGGCTGGGGTTCAGGATCATAAAACACTCCATATCCATGAAGTTCTCCCCACACTGTATATTCTCATCGTTATCCTTAAAGGTGGAGAAGGACTTGTTGTAAAACTCTGTGATATTGATCTGATCAGATGGAATTATGCTCAACAGGGGATCATCTCCTGCAGTCATTTTTTCTTGGAACGGATCACCCCTGAAGGAGGAGAGGGGGAATTTCTGGGGGTAGTATCCCAGCTTGGATGCCATGTCACCCTTCATGTCTTCGTACTGGATATCGTTGGAGCCCGCGTACAGGAGATCTGTTGTAATCGTTCGGAACGTGGTGTCCGCGAGGCCATCTAGGACTGACTTCATAACCCCAGTCTTGTTTTATGCTGGTTTCAGAGAGACTTGGGGAGGGAAAAACGCATCTGAGGAAATCCTAGAGGGGGAAAAGATCAAACTTCATTACGATAAACAGGCAGAAACCCAACAAAAAACCCAGTTGTACTTTGTCAAAGAGCATTGACCTTCCTCCTATATTCAGTGCAGGTCTAGCTGTGGCCACCTGCAATAGTGAGGATGAATCAAGCACTTAGAAAGGAAACACGTGGAAATCACTAACATCAGAATTTCACCAGAGAGTGGCTCAGAAACAGAAGGTGCAGAAAGTGGAGTATTCTGCAGGAAAGTAATTTTCATTTCTCATCAAAATGCTTTGAGCCCCTTCACCCTAGATCCGAACTTAGGCTCTGATTGCAAAATGCCTCGTAGACCCATATTCCTTGGGCTTGCTTCATTTAGACAACACCAAGTGCCACTGCAGGAAGAGTCTTAAACTGAACAAACTCCTTTATTGCTTCTCTTTCAGGAAGTATCACGAGTGCTGGAATCCTAACAACAGGCAAAACAGGGAAGGAGTCAAGCACCCTGATCCTCAGAGGTCACCTTGTATGCCCGTGTATTCACAATGTCCTGCTACAGTAATCCGAGGTCTAGTAAGATTTTAGATTTGTTATTGAAAATTTATCAGCAAGTTGTTTCAGCTATAAATACACAGAGCTTCAATACTCTTTATTAATTACATGTATTACTTTTCTTCTCCTAACCAAACCAAGGCAACTGGAATGCCTGGCCTACATGAAGGAGGTGTTTTTTTATGCAGCTCTATCCACAATTCCAGGAAAAGTGAGCAGCACTGCTAAATCTGTGGGTGTAGCAGAGACCTATTTTATTCAAATCAGAAGCCTCAATCACAGCTGTTGCCTACAAAAACAGGGCACAGAGGTGTTTGAGCTGGAGGGCCACTCTGGTCCAAAATCCAGGCGAAAGGGACTAGGAGCCTCTCCTTATGCAAGACTCATGGAAATGTAACTCTTCCCATTGAGGACATCCTTAGAAACTGGGATCCGGAGAAAAGGACCCCAGGTAGCCATAGCTCTCCGAGTCCCACCTTCACACATGGGTGATGACTCGGGCAAGGCTTAAGTCCTGCTGGGGCCTGCTCTTGGAAAAAACACGCTTATCAGCATCTCAGCATACAACACGCATTGACATGGAAGAGATTCTACAGCTCCGCTCATGCTGCTCTCCTTTATACCACTTTAACACACCTATACCACTATAACACACCTTTAATAGGCATTGAACATCTGCTTTAAGGTGCCTTTGCAGGGCCAGAGTGGCACAGAGTGGTCTTAATTTAAAGAAGAGACAGAATTACTGCTTTTGTGTGCTAAAGCACTGCTGCATCTGCTATGGGACATGTAGACAATTACATCTGCAACAGTATTACTAAAAGCTTCTTCATGCATTTAGAGCAGAGGAAATTGTTTGAAACACCCAAGGAATTAATGATACCATGTACAGTCTCGTAATGACTTAATCTGTGCAATTCATACAGTTGACAATAAAGGGCTGGAAAGGCCACGAGATATTAGCAGCTAAAATCCAGAGTACCGATCACCTCAACTCCTAAAGAGGGTACTTGTGCAGCAAGTGATATAGATCAGCTTTTCCTTTAAAAACATGAGAAAGAAGAAAAGGCTTTCTTTCTACAACAATACAAATACCTAAAAATAGACAAATCATTAGCATTTCCAAAACAAGGCAGAGATCATTTGGCTAGCAAGACGTTTTTAATGCACTTATGCTTGGCAGCATCTGAACGCTCCAGACTTTTTACACAGGTCACTAATATGAAGCTTTCCACTCGATTCAGCAAGCCTGGACAATGCTTTTAAAAGGAAGTGCATGAACCCAGATCTCCAGCAAACAGTGCAACTTCAGTAGCACAAACGAGAAGTATAAACAACACAACACTCGTCAGGATGGTCTAATACACAACACAGGCACTTGCTGCATCAACTTCTGCAGGCCCCTTGGCTCAACAGAACAATAAAATAATTATAAAAGAGACAGACAATCCAAAACTATATTAAGGAACTTAATTTTGAGGGTTGGAGCAGAGAGTGAGGTAATGTCACGGAGCTGCGCGTTGAAAATGAACGTCACCAGACTGAACATAAGGCCCTCTTCTGCCAGAAGGTGCTTTACAGCTGTTCCTAGTAGACTTTGCAGATCCTACGTGTTGCAAACGTTGACCCTGCTAACAAGCGACAAGACTGCTTTGGGGTGAAATCTGGCATAGTAACACTAGTTTAAAAAGAAGAGTGAAGAATGTGTTATTCATTTGAAAACTGAAATATATAACTCAAAACTCAAATATATATATATATGTAATCAAGGAGGTCTGTAAACATGTGAAGATGGCTGTGGTATTCTCTGTGACTCCAGCTCATTTCTGACAGAAGGAAGACAACCATTTCAATGATTAAAGCCACAGCCTCATGTTGAGAAGATTATGTTTGAGTAAAGCTTCAAAAATCATATGCAACTGAGCACTTCTGCCCGAGACACAAACAAACTGTTCTGAGGTGGAGAGTCCCTGCTGGAGTCGTGTCGAGCAGACACGTTCCCGTAATAAGGTGCACGCCGTGCCTCAACCCCTACCTTTTGTTTGAAATACAAATGAGAGAACATGAATTCCTGGGCGTGCTTTTAAAGGTGTCACCGAGTTATGTGACAATAGCACTGTGCCCGCATATGCTATGCTAACAACACGGTTAATGGGATCTGCAGAGGCAGGGCTTACTTTGAATTTCAATGACTTTTTTTTTTTTTTCCTCTGTATTTTTACATTAAGATTATTACAGTAATTTCCACCTTATTGTCTCTGCAAAGAGTTTTCTTTGAGAGTGCTTGGGAGTTCATTAGCAGTGTAGTTTAGGCTTTGGGGGATGCAGCTGACATTAATTTTGTTTTTGTTTGCTGCTGGGAATATCATAATTGGAAATTTCTAGCAGTATGTGTGCACGCACCTATTCAAGGAGCGGTTGATTTTTATTAAAGTTGCAGTAAAACAGCTATTCGCGTGATCTGGAATTGGACTTTCCCGGAATTCAGTTTGTTTTAATTTAGGTGCCAGCTTGCCCAGCGCAGGTTCCAGCGCTGAGCTGCACTGAACTGTAGCACCTTTTTTCCACAGCTGGCCAGTGAAAAGGCCTGGAAGGGGACTCCACAAACACACACATCCCGGCCACCCTGCGCGGCTCCTTCTGCTGCAACCCAAACCACGACTGCCCAAAGGCCACTGATGGCTGGGAATGGGAATACACCAGGAGCCTTTGCACCTGCCTCTTCTCCAGCCTCCCTTGAGGACACAGGGGCTCAGCCCAAATCCCTCATCCTTGGAGGCTCCCAGTGATGGCTCTGCACTGCAGCTAAGGTCCCTGCAGGACAACGGGGCTCTCAAAACTTCCCCTGCAGTTACAGGACTGCATGCAGTGATTGACAGCGGCAATGAATTTCAACCACTGATAAGCATTGAAAAAGAGATACAAATTCCAAGCATCTTTTATCTTCAGGAATAAAAACAGAGCAAACAAAGCCATCGCTCTAAGCTACTTGTGCTACTTCTCCCAGAAACCTGTGGCTTTTGCTTGGCACTGCCAGACCGGCTGTGCAGAGCGGCTGCCACTAGATGGAGCGGCTTTTACAAACACTTTGCTCAGGCGTCTTTCAGATGCAAAGATTCAACTTTGTCCAGGCTACTTTTCCAGCCTGCTTTACTGGGGTTCAAACATACCCAGGGGCAAGCAGTGGCTGAGAGCTGAAGATACTCCAAGCTTGGTAGGTCTTAGCCCTCAAACCAAAAGAATGAGTGAAGAGTAGGTAAATCTCACTACTGCCCTCCACGGTGTGGTTGGTTATACGTGGCCTATTAAGAGGCCTTGGGACGCTATCAGAGACCTCTTAGATCAAATGCAATATAGATAATATGCAGAAGGCTGGTATTCGTCTCAGACATCATCTGGGAGAATTACACCTCCCACAGACTTTTAGTTGGTCCCCAGGACCACTTTACTCAGAGAACAAGAACATGACTTTGGTAAGAAGCTATTACCTATCTTCTCATACTATTCTGGGCAAGAGAAAGAGCTGGAAACTTTTATAGCTATCCAAAAAGGACTGAATTTATTATGTTTTTCAAAACAGGATGATTGATAGAGCAATTTTAATAGTCTGAATAGAAACAGTGAACATTTGACGTTCTTCCTCAGAAAGTAATTATGAGCAATACAATGATGCTACTGATAACTGCAGAAATGTTGATGCAGAAAGAAAAGGAATCAAAACAAGAAAGGGAAATCCACAATCAAGCCTCCCTAGCTTCTATTTTAGAAAATATTTTGATCTCTGTGTTTATACATTCCCTCTATGATATCCACAGCTAATTAAGAACAGGCTAAAGGACAAATAGGTATAATTGAAACATCAGTTAGGAATGCACAAAAATATGTAAATGCAATCTCCTTGCATACACATGTCGTAAGGCTCGTCAACTGGGCTTGAAAGTCCTTCAGAGAAGGGCTGCATCTTTTGGTAAGTCTGTACGGTGCCCAGCACTCTGCAACTCCAGCCAAGCAGGGTCCATTAGGTGCTGCCACAGCGGGGACAGCAGTAATTTATACTCACGTGTAGTCGACTGAAAGAGGGTGAAAGAAATGAGATCTACCACAGTGTTGGCCTCAGGGAATGAGAACTGTCCTATAAAATGAAAATTTATATGCCTAATAATTGCCTTATCCCATATGGTGATGAACAATAGTACTTTGAGAGCAGAGCAAGGCTTCCAAGCCCGAGAAGGAAATGCAGAGTCTGAGAAATGACACCTTAAGGTTCACTAACAAGAAACGAGGAAAACGTAGTAAAAGACGATGTGAAATGAAAGTTTTCTTATTTATCTTATTTATCACTGTCTTCTTTATCACTTTACTACTGCCTCTCCAATACCATGCAACTTTTAGGCTGTAAATGTCAAATATCCTGTCACTGCTAGTTTATGAGAACTTCTGCTCACTTCAGCGGGAACTTTCTCCGCACGAGGCATGAGGAGGGAGCACCGACGCTGGGATAGGTGGGATCTGTGGGTATCTCCTTGGTGCAGCAGCCACGCTCAGCCGTGGGGAAAACCAGGGCATGCCAGCATTGAACCACGACTCATTCTTGCGTAACCTGCTGATATCTACCACAAGTTGACTCTTAATTAGTGCAAAATTAGTGCGGAACCACAGTTACACGGTTAATGGTTAGTTATGTTGAATTAGCATACTAATTGCACATTACCAGCATGGGGGCTGGACTGTTCCAATTTGGGGACAAACCACCCCAAAGTGAAAAAAAGCGACTTCCTCCCTCCCTCCCTCTCTTCCTCCCTCCGGGGTTTTCCTAGATATGTGTGCTCTGAATTTACCGCAGGCAGGACGTGCAGGCAGGAAGACCGGGCGGCTGCACCTTATCTCCAGCAGCAAATAACGCACAGGCAGGGCCGGGGGGCTCCAGCACGAGGCTGAAGTGCTGCTCCGTTCAACGCAGGCCTTGAGCTTTGCTCTCCGAGATGAGCGTGCTGCCAATCTCAGGGCTGCCTCCGACTGTTCAAGCTGCTCCGTGTTGTCTCCATAATTAAATATCCAGAAAGAAAGGCACTAATTCGTATTGCAGCAGCCAGGGAGGGCACCTGGGAGGTGAGAGGCTTAGGCTGAAGCCCTTTCCCTGAACTAAGCAAACCCAGGACTAGAATTTTTTTGACTCCATTCCCAGTTCTGAAACTTCAGGTTTTAAAAAATGAGCCATAATGCTAATTCTAGACAAGAAAAAAACACCAAAGTCACAAATAAGCAAAAGGGACTGAGAGGGTTATAGCAATGAGAAACTACTCGGCTGGTTGGTCTTCTTGGGGAATGGAGAGACCGCGGCAACAGTGAACTTCAAACAACCAAACAGGTGAGGGGACAACAGGCGATCCTAGGAGCTTTCACTGATGCATCTTGATTTTTTTTAAAGAGAGGATTTGGGGGTACGATGGGGAGGCTTGCTGAAGTGGAGAAGGCTCAGGAGAAAAGGAAACAGGGGAGCAAGAGTGACCTGGAATTTGCTTAAAATCAGCTGTACAGGGACCCCTTTCCCAGTAAAAGGAACCGAACAGTGAGAAAACCAGCTTGATACAGTTTTATGGTATTCACATCTAAGTAAAAGAGAACTCATTAAGATGATCAAATTTGAACTCAATCTTCTCTTTTAACATAAGGATTTATCTTGAATTTCAATGTTCCAACAAAAATTACTTGGCTTTCTGCATCTTTTCCAACCATTCTCTAATCATTCTCTAATGTCAGAAGGTGCAAATACTTAGTGCAGCTGAGTAGAATTGACATAAATTTTAAATGCAGAGACTGAGAAGCCCAGCAAGGTACAAAAGACATAGGTCTGAGCACTGAATCTCCTCGATGTATCCAGGAGAGACAGCAGCTTAACACAGTAAACGTAGTTGAAGAGACAAATGCAATTTGAAAGAGCAAAGCAGGACAGAAAAGCCTCAGACTCCACTGAATGATAAATGCTAACGGTTCCCAGAAGAATGCAATGTCTAGAGCATGGGAACTGGGGGATAAACACACACATTAGCAAAAAGAAAGTGATATCTACTCCAAGAAAACAGCATCCATGTAATGTCTACAGCAGAACAAAAAAAGGATGTGGATTCATCCCAGCAGAAAATACTACTGAACTTTATTAAAAGAGTAAAGATTAGAGACAGAACAAGAGGATAAACACGACGCTCCAGGGAGAAGTCTTAATAAAACTGCAGAGAGTACATGCCTGCCCCCACCAAAGGAAACTGGAGAGAAGCAAGTTTTAATCAAGGACTTGGCTAGGTAGGAGAGAGATGCTGAATGCAACGGTAGTGCTGGCTAAGTGGTCAGTGGAAACAGGATTGGAACAGGGGATGAAAGGTAACTACTGGCCACGCACTGAACAGCACACCTCCAAATAGGACATGAGAACGGATCACAGAAAAGCAGGAGCCAAAGACCCAAGGAAAGACTTCCCACCCCTTCTGCTCTGTGGGACCTTCAGAGACGCATTCCCAACTCCAAGGATTTCAGGTCTCACCACAACGCAAGAGTTGACCCCACTGCAACAACTTGCTCTTCTGGAAGCCCGTTTCTGGTTCATATTCATGGGGTGAAGGAAGATGCAAAGGGCTTGGAGAAGCCATCTTGAGTAAGGACACGCAAAAAGACATGGATTTACACACAGGACTGAGTGGGGACTGCCATATGAGAATAGAGAGGCAGATCTGGATGGAGACGTTAACAAAACCATGCTGGTTAAGAAAAACAAAGTACAAGGTACATACCTCAGAAGTGGAAAGGAAGACAGAGCACTCGGACGGAGATGTAGAACAACCCGTTAAATGGTATAACCCATGCAAGCAAAAAGGCAAGAAGTGCTTCCGGACGAGGACAGAAAGTTAAGTGCAGAAGATGAGCAGCATATTGCAAAGCAATACTCCTCCTACCGCTCCTCCGGAGCCTACTCTGAAAATTGCTGCTAGCCCACCAAATACTGCCAGGATAGGAAGGCTTGTGGTGAACGTGATGTCCCACAGCATCAGCACTAGTGAAGGATGGAAATAAGCACTCCAATTAAAAAATGCAAAACATTCTTTCATTTTCTGGAGCTGTCTGGCCTTTCACAAAATTTAAATAAGCTCAGATAACTCTCTTCCTAGCTACTCTCAGAATATAATGATATTCAAATATACTGCCTTCGCACACACACAAACAACTTGTGAAATTATTTGCCAGCATATTAAGCCACTACACCAGATTGCTTGGCAATGGTGCATGTCTTTGAAATATGCAGATGCTTCTCGTTTTTTAAAGAAGGAGAGAGAGGGAGAAGAGAGGAGAAGATGTGAGAAGGAATTACAGTAGAACATGATAGCAGAGGAGACGGAACAACAAAATGCAGAAAGACTCCCACCAGTATGACATTGTATTTGGAGAAACAGTTTAAAGATACTGAGGGATGCATTATGAGCTTTAATTTCATATATATAAAAATGTAAATATATGGGTGTGTGTGAGCACATAAACTTACAGATAGGCACGCACACACACATGCCTACAGGAACAACTCAGCAAAGTCTCACAAATGCTGCAGTAGTGTTTGTCACGCGTAGACCCCAGTTCTGCTGCCAAAGGATCAGCAGACAAGCTAAAAGTGTGGGTACAAAACATATAGGCAAGATAACCGGAGAATATCATTTTAAATTCCCCCATACACAGCCTTCCCGAGAAAAGGCCAGAGTCTAAAATTAGTGTATCTATCACTGAGATCCGGTAAAAAATGTTATATATGCATACACATACCTCCATATACACACACTCCCAACCTATTTTACATATTTTTCCTGTTCCGAACTCCAGTCCGGCACTAGATTAAATAGAACCAGGACTGCCTAAATATAATGGTTCTTCAGAGCAGCAAGCCCATTTCTCATTCTTACCAAAAAGGCGAGAAGGAAGGGGCTGAGCTCTAAAAAAACCACTAAGAACAAACTTGGAAAGGTTTCCTAAAGCACAAGTATGAAAATTATTCCAGCTAGAGCTGGAGCAGAATTTAGAGTATTCCCTAATCAACTGCTTCTGTTCAGTACTTTTTAGTGAGTAAACATGCTTTTCTCAGGGAGAATATACAATTATCATAAGACTGTGAATTTTAGATACAGGGTCGGGGAAACACAGGATCGGGTAAAATTTGATGACATATACCCCCAACCTACAGATATAAGACAAAATCTGAAATGTATAAAGCATCCAGCTTCATTAACAGCCTGGCATCAGTATTGCAAATGGCATTTGATTAACTAACACAAGAGGGAAATGTCTATTTTATCTGTACTCTGAATGTGGGTAGCTTGCTCAAAAAAAAAACAGAAATAAAAAGAAGGATGTTCCCACTCAGGAGAGGCAGAACGGGGCTTGCTGTGTGCATATTCATAATGCCCCTGCGTGAGGCACAGGCGTCATACTAAACTGTGGTCCAACCTTATGTTGCCAACCAAATCATTTTTCATGGGTAACAATGGCACCTTCAGGATGGGGGAAAAAAAAAGTTCTTTCTAATGAGAAATTGATTTATAAGTCATTACGACCGTTTCAAAAGGACAGGTCACTGCTGGTTTCAATGACCATCAACAAAGCCACGGACTTTGAAAGAGCTCCAGTGCTGGGGGGGGGGATTCGGATCCCACCAGTACCAGTAATTAGACGTGCACCTTCTGCACCCGTTCCGTGTCACTCTAGAGATGGAGACGTAAAGAGCAATGCCGAGGAGACAGGTTGTCACATTTTAGCTTTGCATTAATAACAAATGCTGTCGCTGCCTGTTCTGGCACATTTGCAAGCTTGCTTTTAAGTACAAGGGGCTGGCATGCATCTCCACTATAGACAGGAAAACAAGAGCAGCCTTGTTATGATTAAAAGGGTCTATTTCCCTCTGCCTTCTGCCTTCTGTGTCCATCTGCACAGCTGCTTTGAACTTGGCCAAATCCCAGTGTTAGGGTCGCCTGCAGTATATATTTTAAATCAGTAGCAAACTCTGCAAATTTGCTGCTTCAGTAAAGAAAAATCTCCAGATTCTCACTTAAATGGTCGATGAGTGATTCCATAGAACACTCATCATCTTAGATGGCCCAAACTATTTGGAAAATTGCAGCCATACGTATCTAAAAATCATTTACTGTTTCATGAGGAGAATCAGATAAAGCCAATATAGACATATGCAAAGAAATGAAGGGAAATCACTGTAGACAGAAATGAATTCTGCAGATGCCAAGATCTGATTGAGTGACTAGAGGGAGGGCACAGAGTTTCCATCTGAGAAGTAATTTCTCCTAGAACATGTGGAAGCTGGGAAGTGAGGTGTGGTGGAGACTGAGCATGGACCAGACCTGTAGAATCAGGAACGGCAGCGTATTTATAAAGTTAGCAGGCAACATTACACAAATATAATGGTTTGGGTTCTCCCTGGGCTCTTCCTCTCCTCAGCTGCCTCTACTCAAGAGGAAGGAGAGCCACAAGCTCCACTTCCCTGGAGAACAACACTCCTAGCATGAAAAATCTCAGCGGAGCCACGCTTTGCAAGGCGTTCAGGATGGCCGCGTTGAAGAGACACAAGGACCAAAATCAGAAACAATCCAAAAGAAAGTTATGCCCTTCCTAAATTTCCGTCGCCCGATCAGAAACCCATGAACATGGGTGAGAAAGAGACTTGCGTTGGCTCAGCCCTGCCCGTGATGGGCTCCTCCATGCACCCGAGCTCGCACCGTCCACCCAAGAACCACGGCCAGGGCCACAGGCGCCCGCCGACCTCATCCTCACCGCCTGGCTCAGATCACCTACAAAACTCACGGTGAAAGTGACAGGGCAAAGTCCCGTGCTCTCAGGTGTCACTGAACGCTTGAGGAGGCAAATTCATAGCAAAAGATCCATTTCTTTACCCGGCCAACTTATTCTGTGCTCCCCTCCTCAGGCAAGCGATGCCCATGAGCTCCATCCAACAATTATTGCTTTTATCAATTCTGGGTTTAAATGTTTTTATTCAAATGGCTCTGCCTCTCATTCTAAAGACCAAAGTATAATAAAGCAAGGATGTTCCTGGCTGCTAATTTTAACCTTGGGCAAATCAGGGATTACATATTCATCATTCAAACCATTTAAAGATATTATATGCCTTTCTTTCCTCCCTTTTAATTTAATAAACTCTTTCTGCACAATAAATATTCCCCTTACAGTTGGAGGCTCTTTTTTCTCTTTCTCGCAAAGGGAAAACCTGCGTTAGCAGTTGGTAGTAGGTGTTAATCCAAAAAGAATTAAGTTCTGCCAACTAATTTTTGCGACATGGCACATTTTATCATCAAATACTATCCGCACCAGCCCTGTGGTCCTTTGCATGATGCCGATACATGTGAGCAGCACAGCCACCCCTAGCAGAGCACGCTATATTGCTTTAAGAAAAGGTGAACAATAACAATGAAAACAAGAGGGCACATCTAAGGAAAATAAACAGAAAAAGAACATATTAATGCACCTCTAACAGATTAAAAAAAGGCCATACTATATTTTTTAAAAAAACTTGCAAATAGCTAAGGAGGAGCATTTTTGCTACCTGGCTCTATGTTATATACACCTCCTTTTCTTCTGAACGAAGAAAACTGTTAGTACGTCCATTTACTGTCATGCAGAAAACGACACTCATGACAATTTTAAGGAGAAGAGAGGAAAACTATGGACTTAATCTTCCGGCTCCATTTTACTCCTATCAGCCCGGAATCCAAGAGCAAGGAGCTCTCTCCCTCCCAGCAGCGGCTCCCCGGTACCTACCTCGCCCAGGGGTGCGCGCGGCGGAGATGAGCGGATGTCTTGGAAACAAAAAGATGCCCATTTAGAACAAGCCCGTTGGGTTGCTCAGAATTATTTCTCAGCATCCGCCGTTTCCCACGACAAAGCACCACAGGAAGTTTAAGGACTCTTCTTTTTCCCCCCCGCTTCCCCGAGACCTCAGGATTTCACACCAAACCCAAGGCCCCGACCCCAGACCCTAGCGGGCTCCTCTGGAGACGGCGGCAGCCCCGAGCGGGGACATCGCAGCCTGCGACAGCGCGACCTGGCCTCGACAGCGGAGTTTGGGGGGAGGAAAGAAAAGAAGGGAGGGGGGAAGCGCGCGGGGAAGCGGGGCCGGTTCCCCGCGACGGCGCCGGGGGCCGCCCGAGGCGCGGCGAGGAGGGGGCGCCGCCGCCGGCCCCG
>PTEX01000150.1:1131404-1293850 GCA_003342815.1 Eudromia elegans | reverse complement strand
GCGCGCCGGGGCCGCGGCGGTGCCTGCCCTCGCGCTCCGTGCCCGGAGGCCTCAGCGGGCCCACGCGGGGAGCAGAGGAGGCTCCGCGCGGCGCCTCCCAAGGAGCGGTTCGGCCCGGGGCGGCCGCACTGGGAATTGCCCCGTTGCTTCCAAGGACACTTTCCCCCTCCAGGCGCTCTCCGAGTGCACGTCGGGCCTGAGGCACCTGGAGCCGAGGGCTCTTCGCGAGGAGCACGGAGCTGGCGACGGGCAGGCCACGTTCCCTGGCAGCCGGCCCCGGCGGGCGCGCTGGGTTGTAATTACCGCTTTTTGTCTTGTGCTTTTCCCTTTTCTTCTTTCTTCTCTCCTTTTTTTTTCCCCTCTCCCCCACTGCTGGCTCTTTCTGATGATAATCATTAAATTAACAAGAAAGGAAATATTTGCAAGTGGCGTTCCTGTGAGGGAAGTGGGAGAGAAGAAAGGCCCGCTCATCTGCGCCCAGCCCGGGTTTCGGGGGTAAGGCGGCGTGTTTGGCAGTTCAGAAGTGCCCGTGTGTAAAAAGAGCTTTATTTAACACTGCAGCAAATCAGAGCAGATTCCTCCTTGGCTTTACATTGCCGAAAGTACCGGCTCTTCCTCCTCAGGGGACTGAGAATTCCCATTGGATTCCTTCCCTTTCAAAGGGGTTTGTACTTTCCCCTTTAATGCGAGTTTATTAGGTTATGCTCCCCCCCGCACGCTCGGAGGGACGCGTCCGCCCTGCAAAGGCAAGTCACATCCAGCGGGCACGGCCGGACTGAAATCCGCCCGCAAAGAGAATTCGAGGGCATGCGTTCCTTGCTGCTCGCTCCACCTCCATATTCATGGCTTGTTAAAGATGCCCGTCCCGAACTGGGATTTGCTCCAAAAGCAGGGTAATCCTTCTTTCTGTCACTTCTAAACTCGGATGCTGGAGAGGGAAATTGCAGTGTGGGAATATGTGGCCGTGCCTACACACGGAGGATTTTTTTTCCCCCTAGAATCCCCCACAGTTGCTACTGCCAGTTCAGCCCACAGGCAGCAGCAGTGCAGGCGACGAGACGCGTTGGGTGCATAGAGGTGATTTGGGCACCAGCTCCTCACCCGTCCCTGCAGCGGGGCAATCCGGGGAGCCCTCGTGTCCCATTTCCCCAGCCACGTACCCAGGATCTTCCTTTTAATAAACTCACATGGCAAAGGGACAACTGTGGTGATCTTGTGGCACCTGTTCCTGGTGGAGCTGGTTGGAAAAACGACGGAAGGAACAGCTTTCCATTGGAAAATACTACCCTGTCAAAAGCAAAGCGCTTTGCAAACTTGTGTCGGCTTCGCTGGAAATGCCATTTTAAAAAGAGTCAGTGGCAGGGGGATGTACCAACAGTGTGGGAACATCTCGTTTTGACATTTCCAAGCTAAATGTTTCAATTTCTTCGTTCAAGATCCGTTTTAGTTCCAAAATACTTCATTTGATATTAGTATGTATTACGAAATAATACAAAATCGGAAAAGCCCAATGACCTGTGTGAATTGACCAGAAATTACTTTTCCCCCTAAGCTGGAGGGGAACTCTCCCTTCCTTAAGTTGGAGAGTTCTGCTGTTTGGATTGGAGCAAATTTTTGAACTTCCAAACGTCTGTGAAGAGCAGAAAATGAGAATTTTGTCTGGCTTTTTTTCCCCCCCAGACCCGTGATTGCGTTCCGGCGTACATTGGTGGCCGCCTTTCATGTACGTGACAAAAGGAGACATCACAGACTCCAAGCATGGAAGCTCTCACTTTTCTTTAGGTTGCTCACCATTAATGTGCTTCAAAGGAGTGCCTCAGTCAGGCGTCTGCTGCCCACCCCCAGACCTACTGCAACGGAAATTTCCTTCACTTGTTGTTTCAGGAAAGGCAGGAAATGGTTAACAGATAAATTACCAGTCTACCGGACGGGTTTTGGGTTTTGCTTTTGCTTTCAAATACTTGTATTTCACACTTTTATGACAAATAGATTCTGCCCATTGCTTCCATCCGTGAAGCGTTTGATTTATGTGTTCTGGTTGATCAGCGGTAGCTAATGAGCACCGTGAACCTTACCAAGCTAAAACACGTTCACCAACCAGGCTTGGAGGTTCCGGGGTCTCAGGGCAATCACCTGCGTCTGGTGATGGAGACCGTAGAGCTTCGTGGCTCTTTCAGGATTTCCTCATGTCTTCAAGCGTGTTGCCTGCTGGAGCTCAGAGGTCTGTTTGCCTTTATCCCTTCATCCATAGATAGGCGCAGAGATGAAACAGGGCAGAAATGCTCTGGGTGCCTGGGAGTGCCTGGTGCAAAGGTGCCTGGGAGTCCGCCCTGATCTGCAGATGAACTGAGTTTCCCAAGGTCTATTTGACAGCTCCTTAGCCTCTTTTCAGATGAGAGAGAAGAGCTGGTCTTGTGTTCTTGGTACCAAATTTAGAAGAGTGGCTGCTTTTGTGATCTTTGTTCTCTCCCGTTGAGGAGACGTCCCTGGCAGAGGAGATAGAGCCGGTGCACCCGTGTCTTTGGGCCAAGGAAGAGAGAAATTTCAAAAAAAGAAGACCTTAAACCTTGGACTTCTCCCGCCTTTGCCGTCTCTTCCTGAACCCTGGAGCAGGGAGCCTGAGGATCTGAAAGGAATTCAAGTCCCGCTGCAGCAAACAGCAGTGCTTTTAAGGGAATGGGATTTTTCAGCTCTTCTGCATTTTCTCTGCAAGTTTTCAGACACACAAGGTTAGGCCGGGACCCAGGAATTGGAACCCCGGTTGAACAACGTTGGCCTCGTTTTGTTTTTTCAGAAGCGCTGGAGCCCCGCAACCCTCGGCCGACTTCAAAAGGAGCGACAGGAGCCTGGTGCCTCACAAAGTCCTGCTGCTCGCCTTTTTGTTCCGAGGCTTCCCATCTGTGGAACGAGGATAATGCGCTCTCCTTTCTGTCACCTCTGTCAGGCTTGTCTATTTAAATTACAAGATCATCAGGGCAGGAACTGTCTCTTATTAATAGCTTGTGAGCACCTATCACAACAAGCCCATAATCTTGTCTGTGACCTCTAGGCACTAGCAAATTGCAAATAATAACAGCAAAAACCCAATAAGGAATGTGTTGTACGGGAGTAAATTTACTGCCAGCAAGTGAATAAAAATAAATAAATAAATAAAAACCTGCCAGAGAATGATGGAATCAGTGAAAGCGAGTGGGGTGCTGGTGGACATTGCTGCCTACCTAACTCTGTGGTTAGTCGAATGCTGAGGTCTTTTTGGAAGGGCTTCGGGCTGCTTCTGGTACTGACGCAGGGAGCTGGAGGTCGGGGCTGTTAAACTGAGCAAATGCTGCTGCTTTCCCCTCCCCTGCTTTGAGAATCGGCCCTTGACAAAGGGGGTGAAGGGACCGCGGGCAGCAGAGAGGTGACAGCGGCCTCGTTCTGTGCGGCCTCCGGAGCCCCTGCCCCACTGGGAGGGCAGCGCTGCCCCTTTCCCGGGGTGACCCTGGCTTCGGGACGCGGCCACTCGCGGGAGTGGGGAACGCCGTTGGCTTCGCGGAGCAGACGCGTCCGCCCACGAGGCGCGCAGCGGGACCAGCAGCTCGAGCCACGCCGGGGAAGGAAGCGCTGTCCTGTGGTAATGGCTCTGTGCTGCTGCTGCTGCTGCTAACCCTGGACCAAATTAAAACCAGCGGCGCAGGCGTTCGAGCCCCTCCATCCCATCGTTAGCTCTCCCCCGAAACTATCCGGTTCCCCAAATAGGATCCTCTCCAGCTTCCCAGCTTCTTGCTTTGTCCTTCTAAATTGTAGCTGAGCAATGATGAACCAATTTAGCCACTGTTCTGTGTAATTTAGGTTATGAACTCAATGAATTGAGAAGATGAGAGAGACATGTAACACAGTTAAGGCTGCCCTTTTTTTTTTTTTTTTTTTTTTATTCTGGCTCTTTACTGACCAGAGTGTTAATAGCCAGCCCGGACAGGCTGTGTTTGAGCTTAATCTTCTGCTGTATTGATTTTTTTGCTGTTTTGCCTATTCTGTTGTGGATGGCGCTGCGGGGTACTAACGAGGTGTCTCCCTTTGCTCTGGTGGCAGCGGCTCAGTGCTGCAACATGTTCCTGCACCAGCCCCTGATGAGGGGCACCAAAAGGAGAGGGGCCGCTAGATTGGTGAGCACTTGCTACGGGGAAGCCACAGCCCTAAAAGAGACACTTGCCCGGCTTTGGAGATGGGGAATTGCTCATCTGACACCTCCTGCCTGTCACGCAGTCACTGATGCCTGGGGAAGGACTCTCAGAAATCCTCTTCTGGGGATGAGCCCGCGGTCCCCGCCTCCTCCCTCTCTCATTCCCTCTCTGATGCTCAGGTCTCAGCTCCAGCACACTGCCGGGAGAAGCCAAACCCAGAAGGGCTGCGCTCCGTGTGAAGCCCTGGCGCGGCGCTCCCGCGCGGAGCAGCCCCTGACGGCGCCGCTGCCTCGAATTGGCTCTGTGCTTTGAAGCACCCGCCGGCGTGTGCCGTGCGCAGCACACAGCGCGCCTCGCTGTCCGCTCACTCGTCATCGCTGCTCCCGGAGCACAGGGCAGGCGTCTCCCGAGCCAAGGCCACCGCTTTGGAGTCTCTTGTTCTGCAGAGTTTGGGGCTGGGGCTGCAGCGCTGGGTGAGGGTGCAGGAGCTGCAGCGCTCCGTGCAGGCAGCCTCGAGCGCCGCGTGCCGCCGTTCTGCCTGGGCCTCGCGGCTCAGGCTCCAAAGTTTCTTGTCCCTCCACCCTGTGCAAACTGGAAAACGCTGCTCTGGCTGGAAAGCGGAGGCTGCCGGGGAGGAGAGCGAACGCGATGTGTACCAGAGGATGGGCCTCTTTGACCTTGGGGATGCTGCTTTTGAACCTTATTTTTTTACATTTTTCCGGCACAAAAGAAATCACTGCTGCTCCTAAGTGATCTTTCAATACAGAGAAACACCCTCATTAGTTTTTTTTCACCTTCTCACCTTCTTTCATTAAACCATACTTTACAGTCCCAGTTGAACAGCAGGGAACATTATGAGCTGACTGAAAAGCATTTTCCTTTGTTAACATGTTTTTTCAGCATCGAGCCGAACAGTAATGAGGACAGAGATCACCTTTCCATCAGAAATATGCATAACAAACTATATAAAAAAAAGGGTGTGTTGCAGAAATAAATAAATAAACAGAACAACTGTGTGGCGAAGGGAAGGAATTGAGAAAAACAGGATGACAAAGCTTTTTCCTGATGCTGTACCTGTGCCTGGTGTACAGAGGCATCAAAGTCGGGAAAGTCTCTAAGCGATGGTGGGTCCGCTGAATGTTGCATTTAATGGAAATAGGCATAGGATCGTATCTGCAACTTCTATGCAATGCAAATCAATATCATTTGTCAGTATGGCAGAAGAAAGCAACAAATAAACAAACAGAACACAACTGAAAACACAGCCTAAGATGACTGGAAAATAGATTGCTTCTTTCATGGAAATGTACAGATTTGTTTTCTCTCTTGACTTTTGTTCGCATTCCCCTTGCTCGTGCTAGATACAGAAACAACCCATCATGTCAGCTTTTAAATAGGGACAATATATATCAGCCTGTGTAGCATGCATGTTCAGTTGCAGAAGAGAGAAAAAAAATAGCCGTTTTGGAGGAGAAGTACACATTTTGCAGCTCGAGATCCTTACGAGATGTCTCCGTGCGGAGGAGGCACCGTTTCTCTGTGTGTGCATGTACGACACTTAATAAAATGAGGCCGTTATTGGAGAGTGGGGGAAGACAGAGCTCAACGGCGATCGTAATGAGCGCAGCACAGCAGCGATAAAACGCGTGCTGGAAGTGTCGGTGGGTGAGTGCCAGCCCCGGGACACAGGGCTGCTGCGCCTGGGCTTGTATCCCCCGTCCCACCCCAGAGCTCAGAGGGGTGCAGGGCGTTGCTGGGGGTCTTTTCCTAGCCGTAGGGCCCCTCCGCGCTGCGCGGTGCTGCTGAGTGTCCTGGGATGTGCCAATGGATCCAAACCAGCTGCTGCTCCCTGCCCGGGCCGGGGCTTCCAGGAGGTGCAGGGAGTCCCCACAGCCGTCCCCGCTCTGTGTTTCAGGAGGACGTTCAGCGACGCTGAAGGACGACACCCAGACTTCCCTCTCCTCTCCCGCGCTGGCTCTCGGGATGTGTCGGTGTCTAGTCCTCAAGAGGCAGGGGATGCCTATTGCTTTCGCCTCTGCCAGCTACTCTCTGCTGTGTCAAAACTTACTACAGTTACCATGCCTAAGTTATTATGTCTAAGTTGCATCAAAACTTACGATGATCATGCCTAAATTCACTCATATGGGCCAAGCATGCTGATGCTCTCACACATATTCATGCCTTCCCACCCCGCAGTTTCTTCCCTGGCTGGTGCTTTCCAGAAGGCAACTTTGAAGAGCTAAACCACAGGCACCAAGCTCAGCCCTGCTCAATATTTGCTCCACTAAGGCAAGGTGGGAAGTGGGTGCAGACAGCTGATCGCTTCATAGCCCCACACTTGTCACTGTACCCCACTGGAAAATAAATGAACCTTAGTGGCAATGAAGTTCTGGACACGGGTGGATCCGTCTGGGATCTGGCCACGCAGTTCACCTTGCGGCGTGCAGTATTAGGCTTAATGGAAGGGAAAGGACAAGCAGCGTTCAGCTGAAGCCCTCCTGCAATTGCATTTTGGCATGACCTCTTGAGGCCCTGCTGCAAACAGTTAGATTTTCTTGAAGCATTTTGTGGTTGAGGGAGGGCTTTTTGGCTTCCAGAATGAATTCACTTTAGGAAGGCAATGCTTAAAAAAAAAAAAAAGAGCCAGAAAATGTATTTTATCTCAACGAAAATCAACAAAATCATCAACAAAATCATGTCTCCTTGAGAAAGCAGAGTCTCAGAAGCCTCCTTTACATTGGGCTAGAGACAACGGACTCTTGAACCTGCACCAGAGAGGACATTGAGAAGTGAAATATGGTCTCTTCATAGCTGCTTCCCCTACAATGTTTAGATTCATATATAATAATAATGTACTAAAACAGAATCATTTAAGGACTCAAAAGATGGCCTAGATTATTTTATTATCTACTTTTCAAATACCCTGTTCCTATTTCTGTGAGCCCTGAGCTTATCGTCTGCTCATCTCTACTGGCTGCAGCTCAAAGAGCCGCATAATGGCCTGAGTCAATAGCAGAGCTTTTAACACCCGCTCCAGGAGCCATCTTGGATAAATGGACTCCTGGATAAATTCTTCTTCAAAATTTCCCCCTCTGTCATTTATAAAAGCTGCTTTTATTAAAACCTTCCTGGGCACTTCTCCTGCAGCAGCTGGGAGTCTATGTGATGAGCATTTTCTATTAAACCATAGACAAAAGAAGCAGAAGTGTTTTATTTACTTCAGTGTTTGCTTTCCCTTGTCTTCTTGTTTTCTTTGGGGTGAACAGGAATACTGAAAGGCCTGAGAAAAGCCCCTGCATATGCTGCAGTGTCAGAATTACTGTTTGCAGGGTGGTTTTAAATGAAAAGGTGGAAGACACGTTTAGCCTGTTTGCCAGGAAATTGTTATTTGGTTAGCTCTTTTAAAAGAGCAACGCAGAGAGACCATCAATTTTAACCCATTAGGTTATTTAGGAGGCCTGCCCGCTGGCCTGCCCTTGTCTCCTCTGTCACGTAAGAAATTACATGGTTTGAGGATGGGTTCTCCTCTGTTGACACAGGCTGGTGGTGCAGTTGTGGTTAAGTCATTCAAGGCAGAAGCGTCACAAAAGATGTGAAGATCTCCCATGCATTTACACTAAAATGTGTAAGAGCTCTAGCTTGCGTACCTTGCTCAGCTAGATTTTCTACTGGATTCAGTAAAATACAAATGACCTTAAAAGAGGCATTTCTCAGTGAGAACTGCAGGAGCAAATTCCGTGGGGCCGGATTTTTGTGCTTTGTGCGAGTCGACGTCACCTGTGCCTCTGCCTGCTTTGTCCTCTCTCCCCACAACACCCACACCTTCACCCCCTTAGCAGTGGGTATTACTATGGAAACTATTGTGTCCTTGCTATTGTTAAGGGCAGCTGAGTGACATCCAGAAATCCCATATACCCGCAGAAAATTGTAATAGTAAATCATCTGACCGGCTATTCTTAGACATTATCTTCTTCACGTAAGAGAAGGATGATGTATAAAGGGAGATTTTTTTTCTCATAGAAATTTATGACCATTCAGCTAAAGCATAAAAGTAAAGGTAAAAAAAAGCAAAGCATTTCATGAGCAGCAGAACTAATGAAGCCTAGTTCCCTATGGATCTGCATCCTGTGGTTGGGTTCTCTGATGACTAATACCGTGCTAGCTGTCTGATCACAACTTTCCTTTTAGCTTGGGTATTCAGAAGGTCTCTCTGCCATGTGGCTTCTCACATATCTAATAACAATTGACCTCAAATTGCAGCCTTTTGTCGATGAGGCTACTGACAGGGTCTATCTCATCTATCCATGCACCGGTTTTCGTTAAACTTGTAGAAATCTAACATCTGAGATTGCTATGCTTCCATCAGACGTGGTTGAAACAAACTATTAAGTTCAGAAATTATTACTGGGGAACAGGCAGACACAAACGCACAGAAAGTGTAATCTCGTGATCCTCTCTTTCTTGGGAAATCAGCCTACAGTCTTGCTAGCAATCTTGTTCCTTAAAATAGTCTTTGTGAGCCCAGCTTCTGCAGGCTTTCAGGTTGGCACCCTGCTCCCCTTCTTAAGGGATGACACAAAGGACAGCTAGTTGAATGTTTATGATTTTTTAGGTCTTTTGCTAAAACACAGAAGAAAACCAAAGTTGCAGCAAGGGAAATTCATCTAAAATGTATATATATATATATATAAAATGTGTGTATATATGTATATATATAAATATATACACACACACATTTTTTTTCAGAGTGAAGGTGGTGAAGCTCTGGAACAGGCTGTCCTGAGCGTCCCTATCATCTCCATCTTTGAATGGGGGGGGGGAATCTCCTACGCGGGAAATCTCTGAGCAACCTGCTCGGACTTTGAAGCAGGATCTTACTTCAAAATGACACTGCTTTGCATGGGAGCCGGACCAGAAGACGTCCAAAGACACCTTCTGATCTAGATTTTCTGTGATTCTGGTTGCTTGCTGCTTTAGGTTTCTTTTCAGTAGGCTGAAGAATCATAATCAAGGTCAAATTCCTCAGGAGAGCACTGCCCTGATAAACAATGTGCTCATGCTTGGAGGAACACACCATCTGTGTGAAAGGTAAGACTTGTCCTGTCTGAGGCTTTTTTGTATTCAGTCTTCACTATTTGCTGTGTGCTAGCTTACTCATCACTTCGTTTTAGCTGTGCGCAAAGGCTGCGTGAGGTTTCCTCTTATATAAAAGAACTCCAGGCTCTGCCACCTTCCTCTCTAGTAAGCTGGAGAATACCAGGCTGGCAGCAAGACCACTGCAGTCAGTGCCTCTTGCAGAGAAATAGTTATTTTAAAGAAATTGTTACTTTTCTTGTATAACTTCGGGTTGTAAACTCTGGAAAACTTGGCTCAAGCAGGGGAAAAAAAGTGAAGTCTTATTCTTATGAAACACAACATTTTCTAATGTGATTGCCTGTCCCAAGTGCAATCAATCTGTCCATTGTGCTGGCAGTGTTTAGAAGTAGATGAAAATCTCTACAGATTTGAAGACTGCAAATGTTCCAAAGCCCTACATTGGGAATATATGGTCACATAAACATAAAACAAGACACACAGAAACACTGTAAATGCATTATATATTGTATTTTTTTGCTTTTCCTTTCGTGGACAATGGCACAATGAAAGATGGTGAAATGGTACATAAATAAAGAACCACATGGCTATAATAAAATGTATCCAGTGATAACACTAGCCTTAATTCTTCCTCCATTTCCTACTCCTGCAAATGTCTCAATGCCTTCTCCCATGAAACCCCATATGCTTGGAACAAATTGCCAAATCTTTCCACCAGGAATCCAACCTTGCCTGGCTTAAACCTTTTCACCAGCTCCTGCAGATCTATTACGAAAATAATGGGGTGCTTTCTTATTTATTGCGTACCTTGTGATGGCACAGAGGGGCCCCTTGCAGGTCTGGAGCAGCCCCACCAGGGAGAAACAGCTCCCGTAACGCGGAGATTTTTGCAAGCTTAGACCAAAGACAACAGGTGGATGCAACGCACAGGCAGAGGTATCAATAGGGTAATTATGAACAGCGTGACAAGCAGCTGTCACGGCACACCAGCTGCCTGGCTATTGCCATTTTGCATTTCAGAGAGGGGAGAAAACAAAAAAGCCACGAGCCACCGGCAACAGAAAAAGCCACTGAGCCTTCGTGAGGAGGCTGTGTTTAATTGGAGCTGCTACATCATTGTTTTTCTGTTACTCATGACCTTCTTCACCCCTACCCACTTTCTGGTGGATGTTTTACCCTCACTTGTCTGTCATCCTGTCTGTTTAGGGCTGGACTGTACCACACGAAGGGCATGAAGCAAAGCTTCCCTAACCTTATCGTGCAGGAAAAGGAGATTTTAGATATTTAGATATTTTTTGTCCCCAGCATATCCTGGTAATTTTAGCTGAGTGGCACCATTCCTGCAGCACGTGAGTAGATGTACTAGAGTTATCAGGGTATCTGCATTGCTACCCATGGGGGAAGGTGTGAGCAGAAATCAGGGGCTGACTGGGCCGTCTTTGCATCTTAGGTGAAGACACACACACTCAGTCAAGATCTAGGTGTTTAATTTGGGGCTAATGAAATTATTCTGTGGGCTCCACTGACTTGTATTAACTAGCTGTTCACTGCCTTGTCTCGGAGCCTCAGACCTTTAATAGCTAAGCACCTGCATACCAAAACGTAGGT
Organism: Eudromia elegans; assembly: GCA_003342815.1. Taxonomy (NCBI): domain Eukaryota; kingdom Metazoa; phylum Chordata; class Aves; order Tinamiformes; family Tinamidae; genus Eudromia; species Eudromia elegans. Next base: position 1,282,985 of record PTEX01000150.1, on the reverse strand, counting down.
GTCTTGACCTATAGCTGCTTCTAGGTTGGCTTCTTTTGTAGAGAAACTCTAAAAAGCAACACATACTTTTAATAAAAATTGTAGCAATTATTGCAAAGACAGAGCTGTTGTTTGAGAAGAAACGTAAATTGGCACATGCAGAGCTCTGTGCCGTTGCAGTGAAACAGCTCTCAGTACCTGAGCTGGATGTGTTTAGATCTAGTGGGTATCCTCATGCTGCATAGCTGTCTGCAGTGGCAGCACGCCTGAAGATTGACGAGTGCTGGTCCCGAAGCTAACGTTGCTGTTGGAACTACTTTCTCCAAGGTCATGAGGTCCCTACATTTTGTGGGAAAAGTGAATGTTAACTTGATGGGGTAACCATGCAGTTTCTTACTTGGTACTGGAGCCATGGAACATGTGGTATGATCAGACATCAGACATCAACATGTCCTGCTCTTCTCATGTACTTTCTCCTGGGGAGATGAGGTGTCTGCTGTGAAGACCCAGGAAGAAGAAAAGAAGAAAAATATCAAATTAGTAATGGCAGCAATCACTTGATCTGCACTGCTGCTGGACCGGAAAGCGTCCCTTGCCAGTAGCTAATGTCAGCTTTGAGATCTCATGTTCAAGCTTCAACCAGCTTCAGAAACACATGCAGGACAGAGAATGAGTCTGTGACGATGCTATGCTAGGGGGATGGACAGGTTATGGGGTGTCTAGAACTCGTATTTCAAGAGATCTGGGGAAGGAAGAAACCTAAACCTTGAATGCTGTATTTTTAATAAGACCCATCTTTCTCTTATTTTCTTGTGACAGCAAAAAAACCCAGAACAAATCTTTCAGCATTGCCTATAGGCTGACAAAGGAGAAATCTACCTGCGCAAAGGTCTGTGGCATGAGGGTGCCAATATTAATACGTGCCCTTGACCCAGAAGCAATTCAGCTTCAGGTATCTTCATTACTGATTTGGAGGGAGTTCCTGCAGTGTGCTCCACTGCCCTGGATTGACATGGCCAAAAGTCTTACATGTGAATAATTAATGTAGGATATATACTGAAGAGCAGCCGTGCATTATATTTTCTGCACGTATCACAAAGTGTACACACAACACAATCAATTACACAGAGACATGAGTAAATGTAGTTTCAAAAGAAGAAGAAGAAGAGATTGCAGGATGTTAAAGGACATTTGCAAATGGCTTGCCAGGCTTTATTTTCCAGGCTTTATTTTCATTAACTAATTTTCCAATCAGAAATAAATGATTTTTTGATTGGTTAAATTAAACGAGACTTGTGAGAAGAAAAGAGGAGCATTTGAAAAATTTAATTGCATACTGCCAAATCTATCAACAGTAGGTAAGGATTTACAAAATCAGCCTTGATTTAGTGGATATTGGGTAGTAGAAAGGAGCATTTTGATGTGATTTTCTGAAACTATCATAGAGTTTGAAAATAATTTAAGAAGAATAAAAGTTGTCTGAAAAATTATGTTAGAAAAGCACCTTCATATTTTCAGTTCTTAAGGAGTCTCTTAAAATAATTCCTCATTCTTATATCATTTGAAGCAGAGCAAACAGAGGGAGATCTTTCTTGGAATTCAATCAGGTGAAATTACAAACCCAGTTTTTCAGTGTGGAGATCAGGCGCTCAGAAGGCCTACGTCTTAGCAACTGAGCTCTCATGAAAAACTCCTGATAGCAGCTAAAAAAATAATAATTTTGGCTAATAAAAAAATAAGCCACCCAACTATGGGAGATTTCAGTTTTGTGGTTAAAGGTTCACATTACCTTCTGATTACATGAAGTAGAAGCATTCTCAAAAGTTATATTCTGCTTAAGTAGAAGGTCTTTTGCTTTGGAGCACAGGCTCTTTGTATTCTGTCCATAGCTGTTCTTTGGCTGCTTCATCCATTCTCTTTTTATGTGCATCATATTGAAATCTCCCATCTTGTCACTACGTGTAATCCCAGTCCCAGTTTATAATAACAGTGGTCACTAATGGTGAATAGTTTTCCAGGGCAAATCTATTATCTGAGGCATTTATAACTGGGCTGGACAAATCATTAGAAACTATATAGGAGGGAGAGGGAACAATTCTGCAGTGCCAAAGGCTGGACTGGATGACCTGAGGGGTCTTTTCTATCTCAGATTTCTATGCTGAGCATAGAAGGACACAGCCTAATGAGCCAGATATTCAAACATCTCCAGGCAAACTGTTCTGGGCAGAAAGAATGTATGTTGGACGCTCAACTTCGTACATCTAAAAAAAAAAACCCATTTTCCAAAGCCCATAATAGGACAGAAATAGTTCTGGCAGTTCTAGATATTTCTCTGTGAAAATTTGTACCATCAGTTATATAAGCCACCAAGTATTTTTTGCATCAAAGGCTGGTAGGGAACAATTTTAGGCGCTCCTCCCTTCAGATCTTAGGCTTGCTGTCTTTATACGGATGTCATTAGCATATCTCAGTTCTCCAAAGTCTCTTCTTTAAGTCACATGCTCCCCTCCCCCAACGTATTGCACTATGAATCCACTGTATTACAGCATGGCAAGCAACGTTCCCCCAGTTTTGGAAACAACCATCACATATATATGGAAAATTAGGGAAAATAAATCTGTTGGATGGGCTGATCCAGCTTCTTTCACCATATTTGATTTCATATAGTATTAAAAATACCAAATGAAGAGCGGTGGAGGTCAAAATCTTGTCCTGCTTGCAGAGAGATGTGATGAGAAAAGCCACCGTGCGAGATCAAGGAATGCCAACTCAGCACAGGGTGAGGAGCAAGATCTCCTCGGGAAGCCAGGGGACGTACAAGAAGGATGAGTTTTAACAGGGCTGGTTCAGCCATGGGGCTCCTGCTCTGCCTTGCTGCCCTCTGCACTCCATGTGGTCTTCACTGGAAAAGAGCAGAGCCCCCCAGAGCAGTCACCCTGCCAACTCATCCCTGTTGTGGCCACTGTTTTGTTCTTTTTGAAAAAACAAAAAACAGCAACAAGAACAGCAGAATCCTTTTTTTGTTTTCAGTCTTAGCTCTGCTGATGCCCGGGGGATATGAGCAATGTTGTGAGCTACCTAATCACCTGTAGATCTGCAGCGGTGCCTTCGCATCCCCCTGCTATCTCGCGCATCAGGAGGCAGGTGACCGGCACCTCTTAGAGTGTCTTGAATCTGCAGGATGTTACAGCTGAGCTAGGCCAAAATTCTCCAAGAGATTGTTTATTTATTGGAAAATGGCTATTTGTTGGAATGGTCCTGTCCGTTCCCAAGAATTTTCATTTTAGAAAATCCCCTACAATTAGGAATTTCTCTAAAAATCGTAATTTTTTTTTAGTAGTATCATTTTTGTATCAGAAACATCTGATTTTCAGCTTCATAGAAAGCTTTCATCTCAAAATATTATCTGTTTTATTATTAAATAAATGTGTTCGATCATTCATTTGGTACTCACTACAGTATCAATTGCTAAATCGATTACCAAACCAATTATCTATTACAAATGACCACTTTGTTACCAGTGAACAAACCAAATATGAACTACCAAACCTATTAGGATACCAATTAACAATATTCATTGTAATTACTAGTCACCAGTTAGAATAACCCCTATGGCCATTTTGAATAGCAACCGCCAATTAAAATACCAATTACCAAAGTAAACACCAGCTACAGTAGCAATTACCAATTATGATACTAATGAATTATTATATTTCCTTATCTGATATTGTTCATAATTAGGATAATTATTATGCTCTATTCATATGTAACAATTAAATTAAAAATAAAAAAAATCAAAATAGAAACAAAACTTCTCAGCTGACTGTAATTATATCCCCTCACAAAAAATCTGCTGTACAAGAAGTTTAGATTTGGGAACTTTTATGCTGATGAGGAATGAAAAAGAAAAATGTTAGAGTTCCAAATCAAATGGAACTGTCGACTTTCCACTGGCAGGAGCAAAGCCCAGACCCAATGGACACTGGACCTGCTCTCAGGTGCTACTTCACACATCCTCGCCCCAAATCCCTGAGCCAGGGTGCCCCTAGAGGATCCGTGGGAAATCCCGGTTCTTGGTTCAGAGCTGTCACCAACACGACTGCATGCAGGTGACCCGGAGACGCACAGCCTCTCCCCGTGTGATCAGCCTGCAAGGAAGCGAAGCAGCAGCAGCCACCAAAGGTGGCTCTGCTTCTTCTGCACGGGCAAGGAAGCAGCAGACTGGGTGTTGGCCAGGCTGAGCCTGTGGGGGTCTATGCTCAGAAACTGCGTGTCTCAGGAGGATTTCGTGGGCTCCAGGATGGAAGGAGAGGAGGCAGTGCCATCAGGCATGCTGGCAGCACCACCCGCACTGGGCAGCGGGGCTGGGGGCTGCAAGCACCAGTGGGGAAGAGTCCTGGGATCCAGGCCAGCTGAAGCTCCTGCAGGTGTTTGATGCCAAGGGCACCAACCAAAGCAGCAAAGAAATCCCTTCCCCTCATCACGCCCTCACATGACAGCCTGCTATTTTGGGGTAGGGAATGTAAATGCCCTCCAACCAAGGAGGTGGCTGAGCCACCCCTGCCTCCTGCTTTCAGGATGGGTGTCTGCTCCTCGCTACTGTTGGCACCTGCTGCATCAGCACCTGTGATCACAGCTGAGGGCTGACAGCAATGAGGGAGGCTCCTCCTTACTAGAAGAGACCTAACTTAAGCCAGTTTTTGGTGCTGGCACTCTGAAAAGCTAGAGTTTAGCACAGCCATCTCTAGCTTGACTCAGGACCTTAAACATACACCTAAAAATGTTGTTTTTATTCAGATGCCCATTTCTGATCAGTCTAGTCTTCAGCAGTATCACTGCTCGCCTGCAGCTATTTTGGTAGAGACATATGAGCTGGAAGACTACCATACCCCAGTACATGAAAATATAACCTACTCCCCAAGCTGGGTGAGATGCCAGCACTACAGGGACTATTGCACATAACGTAGAGTCTGCGAGTCCATATGTTCAAGCGATTGTGTGTGATGATACATTATTCACAGTCACTTCAGAGTTACATATATTGGATTTGTTGGGGCACAAAATACACCTCTCAGGTACTAGTCAGGATGTCAAAGACATCCAAGCTTAGTGGCTTGTGTCCTCTAGGCCCTTGGATGCTCTGGAGAATATAAAGGGCCTCAGTGGTATTTTAGCACTCCCAGGAGACTGTGGTATCTCCTCCAAACTGTGCTGTGGTCTCAGCCCTGTGCTGGATGCCCACATCTCAGTAGATGCATCTGTGGGCATCTTCTAGTGGTCTCTGCAGTGCTTGGACTTGGGAAATGCTCAACGAGCAAGATAAGGGGCTATTGGAGCTCTGCGGCACCTCTGCAAATTGGGTGGGAAATGGCAGGAGAAGAAAACTTCCCTCAAAATGCCACACCGTTCAGCAAATCCTGAGAGAAAAGTATCTGAGAAGGGAGATACTTATTTGCCTTAGGAATGAACATCATGGGGCACAGAAAAAGGAATAAAAAAAAAAAAAAAGAAAAAGATTATCTATGTTTTACTGCAGCTCTGGCTTCCCAACAAGGAAATTAAATCTTTCCCAGACAGCATTTAAATGATCTTTGCTTATTTCTAAAAATGTAACCATTTCTCTCTCTCTCTCTTTTTTTTTTTCCCAGAATTTCTTCCACAACACTGAAAGTTTAAGACTAAATGTCGGGACTCCTAAAGTTCAGCAGAACTTTGATTTTCCCTGTGTGGATTCTATTTGTAGCCAGCAAATGATTTTTCTGTAAGCATCTGATGAGAGAGAAACATACCGGCACTTTTTGCTTACGTAGTAGCTTTGATCCAAGGCTGGGAAATTACAGTAGCATGCTGGCAATATTATCCATATCTTCACTGTCAAAGACATATTAAATGTCAGGACCAATCTCTCATTAAAGATACAATATATTGTTATACGACATCATGGCTTCAACACAGCTAAACCAGAATGGACTTTTTCTGGACTCTTTAAATTGAGGGATAAATTAATCATGTTTTACCATGCTTTGCATTATCAGAGAATGGTCAATTAATGGAAGTGTTTGCAATGCTCCATTATTTCCTCTCCAGCATATGACAAGCTGGATTTAGGAAGTGCAGAGTAGTTTGCCAGTTCAGCAAAATACAATTCCACAAGAATATTTGGTGCCTATTTGTCTGCTTCCACCCTCAGCTCTTTCAAAGATATTTCGGCAAGTGTAATGGATTTTTTCTGCTAATGCATCCATTCTGGTCTACTCTTTATTACCACATCTCTGAAAGATGGATCTTTGTCATATTTGTGACTGCAGTAAACCTAAGTTCTTTCTGAGGTCCATAATTAAGCATCTTTTCTTGTCCTGCATTTGTTCAGTGAATGAAGAATCTCTTTTCCCTCACTTGTTTGAGGAGGTCTGGGCTGGCCCTCTATATTTACAGACTTCCCAGGTGAGTTATCAGACTTAAAACTCTGTAAATAATTCAGCAAATGTTTGGTGTTGGAAGGGCCATACACCATGGGCTTACTGGTTTACAGACCTAAGAATATCATTGTGTCATCTTAGTGGCTTTGGAGACTCAATGTTTAATTTAACAACCTAATAAGAATTAATAAAACTGATCAGCAATGGAGCAATGGATGTTCTATGAAAAGGGCAAGTCTCTGGCCAGCAAAGGGATTCAGGACAAACGTTGGTTCCTCAGTCCACAAGTAAGAGCCTATAAACCTGAGCTTGTTCCTGAGGATGTCTCCAATCTTTCGTTTCGATTCTGGCAGCTATTCATGTCCTCCACACCTCAGCCTTATCGCTGCTAAGCAGGTCAGCCCTTATCTCATTCCTAAACCCAGAAACATCCATAAATTGTGTAATTTCTGGGTGGCCCAGGGTGTCACATGGATCCTGAGTACAAAGTGAGGATACAGAAAATGGTTCCTGGTTTATCTTCTGGCCGAGTGGTGAAAGCGCTCACGTGAACTGTGGCAAATGTGGGTCTGTTTTTCTCTCCTGCCTGCACAAGTTCAAATCCACGCTTTGCCACCTTGCTGGAGATTACCTTTGCCTAAATCGGGCCCATAGATCAAGTACAGGTATATCTCCCTGTGCAAGGGGAAATTCAATTTAACAGATTTCATACCCTGCTCTGAAAAGTGAACAGTTTCAAGAGGAGGGGGTGGAAGTTCCTTCCCTCCCTCCCAAACTACTGTAAGGCAAATAGTAGGACTTGTGCTTGGGATCAACGCCACTCGAAGTCCTAACTAAGGGAATACTGTGCAAAAGGGGCAGGAGGCAGGAAAAAGGGAGCCATAAATGCATTCAGGCCTCTCAATTTCAGCTGCAAATATTGGGCAACCTTCACAGCTGCATGCTGGCCCCACCACATCTCCTGGCTCTCACTCATAGGTGCCTTGCACAATGCAGAGAACTTAGCACCTCATGTCTGCCTCCAGACTCCAACCAAGGACCTGGTGCCTCAGAGTCTGTCCTGAGGATCCATGAACCCGTAAATCCTTGCCCTACCTCTCCCAGGGCTCAGAGCCCCTAAATCCATGGCACCTTTTACACCTCCACAGGGCTTTGGCTTGCAGGAGTCATGGCAGAAGGAAAGCGGAAGATGCCATTTAGTTGAGTCACCCCCAGGAAATCAGATGTCCCTCAGGATTCCCACCCATCCTGATGTCTACTTCTTCTCTTGGATAACTAACGTTAATTCCCCTGTTATCCGGGGAAGATTTAACAAGCTGTACATGGAGCAACTGCTGGCAGAGTTTGAACCTGTGCAGAGAAATGTGGGTCAGCAGAAAAGCACTGTTACACAGATGCTATTTAGGGAGCTTCACGCAACCTAAAGGGCCGTGGAGGAAAGGAAAGCCAGGAAACTCCTGGGTCTCGGTCTGTCTAAGAAATAAAAATATAGATTGCCAAGGCCAGTGCGCCTGAGATCCCGCACGCACGTCCTGCCCCAAACACATTTAATTTGATGGCGGTTCTCTTTCTCACGTCGCTGTTATGAAGGTAGAAGAGCACTGCCTTTCCAAAGGGAGGCCGTTAGCCACACCGAATCCCGGCTGACGGGCTGCTCTCCACCCGCTCCGCAGACCCAGGCCGGCTCACTGCAGGGCCAGGCTCAACGCGGGTGTTTTACCCCCACCTTAGCAAGCGCTTTGAAAAGCCCATCTCGGCCGACCTTAGAATCAAAGGCGGGTCTTGTCAGCCCTGAAAAGGGGCCTTTACCTCCCCGCCACCCATGTGCTGCATGTGTTCACACACGCAGGCAAATAAGACAGCGGTCACCTGCGAGCACACACATGTACGTCCGCTTGCACCTACACGTGTTTTACATCACTCCGAGGCATAAAGAACCCGAAGAAGCAAGTGTAAAACGAAAGCCTGATCCACGCAGGAGCTCTGAGCCCCGTGACCTGCTTTTTGTCATCTTAATTCTCCAGGTCTTGTCAGATACTCTGTTGCTGTCTTCATTTTTTTTTCCCCCAGAAGTCCTCTAGTTACCTGTGGGATGGACAGATAATTACAGATATTGACTGACTTAAGGCGGAGAGCGAAAAAACATTGCTTACGGGAAAAAGAAACACTCCTGAAGTTGTCATATGTTGCCTGAAGGCAAAGAACCCGCAGAAAACACAATCAGAAGGAGCTATTTTTACCCCAAAACAATTTAATTTCCCGCTCTCACCCGTAGAGACAGTCACTGTTTGTTGCTGTTACCTGTAGCTCTGGCGTACCCAAAGGCCCGGTCAGATCGGGGTACATTGCGCGAGGCGCTGTACACAGTACGCAAACTCCGCTGATTTCCCTTCTCCAAAGGCTACTTTCTGAGGCAGGCTCCTGGGACGACGGCAAGCCACAAGGTGCTCTCCTTTGCCAGGACCATCCCGGGAAGAAGGAGGAGTAGCCATGTCTATCTACCGCTGTCCCGGGGGCATGGATACCCCTGGAGGTGTTCCTGAGGAAGAAGAGGTCAAAGGAAGGGCATGGCTGGCCGCCTCGGCTGCGGGATTTGAATCAGTCCCGAAAGGGGCAGCTCTGCTGTTCCTGCTGCCATGGCTCCGTCCTCCGAATCCACAGTGAAGAACATGAGGGGAGCCGAGGAGATGGCAAAGAAAACCCGTCTCCAGTCATCGGCGGCTGCGTCTGTTCCCAGTGCTGGTCTCCTCACACAGCTGATACTTCACGGTCCCGGCGAGATGGTTTTTCTTAGCAGCATCTTCTTGCTGCTGGCACCTGCACTTGATGCTCTGAGTCAGACGTTCATACTATATTGGCACAAACAGTACCTTTCTCTATGGCCAATAAAAATGTGCTTGTGCCTGTGCGCTCGGAAATGAGTCCCCATCTCTCCTCAACAGCATTTAGCTTCTGAGGTAGTGTTCAAATGTGAGGTAATTAGGTTCTACAGGGGGTCTGGATTTACTGCTAGCTGTGAAACCAAACGCGCGCGTGACGCACAGCTCCCGTTCTGCGTTCCCGAGACCTGGCTCGAGCCACCCCCTCTTTGCCCAGGGCTCTTCTCCCCAGGGTCAGGCACTACCCTGTGTGCCCCAGCTGCAGTCAAGCCACCTGGGAAAGCGAGTCAGGGGGGCAGACCTAGCATATGCTGTTAGCACGAAACACAATCACTGCCCCCAGACTGTTTAACTGACATCTCTGAAGCAACTCATGAAGTCGCTTACAAAAGAAATGTCACGCTCTTTCCCTCAGCACAAGGGCAGTGGGTGCACTAGCAGGGTTGGCTCTTTCATCAGCCTGGACCGGACAGAGTCCCCACCATGTGCTTTTGTCCACAATTCCAGATCTACAGCCTTAAGGGTCAAGAAAGCAAATCATTACAGCAAACATTCAGGGGCAGTAACCCACGGCACTGAGGCATCAGTGGACACCCGCAGCGACTTTTCAGATCCTCAGTGGTGAGTTCGAATAGCGCAAGCACTCGTTAGATAGAGATCACCAGCCAGCCAGCTGAGCAATTAAAACCAAATGCAGAGTTATTACTAGGAGCATGTGAGAACATTATCAGGATTACTGGATACGGAAGAGCACTCTCGTGCACTCTAATTCTTCTTACACTCTTGGTATGTGCCTGTCTTAACTCCTGCAATAAATTCTAATCAGTTGGTGCTCGATAGATTGTGCTCCTCACTGCTGCCCATTAACATTTCTTAACCTTTGTGTTCTTGCTTCTGTAATTAACTCAATATTTTGAAGCCTGACTTGCCAGCGTGTTGATGCAGAAGTAAATCTAAGGGGTTCCAGTATGAATGCCCATTGTTCTGGCAACCAGAACAAACATGATTTCTAAACGCCACTCCAGCTTAGTGCACAGAGGCACTCAATTGTCATAATACGTGATTACAAATATCTACATATATATTTGCACACACTTATCCGCACATACCCACATATATGTGTATATCTGTTACAGAAATGACGAGAAATAGATATTTGGCACTCACAGAACCTACAATCCTAAGAAGCCACACAGGGATAATAATTTCAGTGCTATCGGAAATAGCTTATCAAGACCAATACTTCTTAAGTACAGAAACTCCTGAACAGATAAAAAGCCCATAATCTCCCTCTTTCCTCACTGAAAGAGTAATGCTAGAGCTCTGACACAAGCCCACCAATACAGAAAAACTTGAACCTAAGGTTTCCATTCGCAGAATGTTTGCAATATATCATACTTGAACCTTAATACTACTGCAATATCTAGCCATGACTAACAAAATTAAGGTCAGAATGGCAGATGCATCTCTAAGGATTTTTTACTGCACTTAGGACTAAGAACCTTACTCAATTTTCAAAAAGAGAAGCAGAGGGAAAGATATTTTTATATAGTATCTAAAAGAAAGGGATGTCCTTGCTTTATAACTACACGCACAAACATAAAAACACACATGCCTGGGTTTACACACTGCTAAAAGAGAACATACATCTGGGTTTTTTAGGTGTAATATTATATTGAAAATGTGCTCTCAACAGTAATTACAGATTCCTCTCCCCATTCTCTCAATTAAACAACTTCACCCCCTTCTAAAATTTTCCCCATAAGGATATGAATTTCTGTCATTAAAAGACTATTTACATGGACTATTCCAGGATTATAACTTACTATTCAGCTTTATTTCAGAATATGTAAAAACAAGGCCTGTTGATATGGGATTGCTTCTCTCTGTACATTAAATCTGTCATGGAGAACTCAAGGTCTGACTGCACATTTTGAAACTAGATAACTTAAGGTCAATGTAATGTTTCTTATTCATTTCAAACTTTTCAGCTCTGGAACATGCCTAGTAGATAATGACAATTAGCATTGCATTCAGAAATTAACCAGCCAAACAAGAATGAAAATAAATGTCTTTCTTGCTTAAACATGGGAAACTGGCCACATTTCAAGGATTAAAAGAGTTGCATTTGACAGACTAGTCAGATAACACAGTGTTGACAATTTGCATGACTTGTGCTGAAAACAAAACTCTAGCATCTCCATCCTGCTAAAAATTCTGGTATCTTGCTGCTTTTTTTAATACTGCAATGAAACAGAAAGCTTCTCCTGGAATGTGTTGATTGAGAAATATTAAAGGTTAACCTTCCCCATGCTGCAGAAGGTCAAATGTACCCCCTTCCTGAGGATTAGCTCCCTGGTAATTCAAGCTACAACAAAACATATGCCTTTGCCTAGCTTCTCCCCCAACCCTGGCTGTTCTTAGGGTTTCCTGCAGGATTTCCATCTGTTAGACAAGAGATTTTTTTTCTGGTGTGTATACAGCAATAGCTATAATTATCTGAGTATAGATATGTAAAAGATGATATACATAAATGATACAGATGTACAGATGTATACATTCATATACAGGTACCTGTACATTTTTTAATTCTGGCCCCTTTGAAGTGTCTGTCAGGATCACCACTGACTTCAACAGAGTCCAGATTTATATGCCTGAATTTATTGTCAGGTGTAACTGAGTAGTGGGTTGACAGTGGCATTGATTTGAGATTTTCTAATAGACTATTTTGCCTTTAAAAAATGCCAGTTTGTCCAAAGGGAAATATTTCACAAAAATGTGCTAATTATGATGACATTTCACTTGCGGACAAGAATGAAAAAAACATATTGATCAGGTCAAAATATCACCTATTTTGGACATTTTTGGAATGCAGCATACTGATACTTTTTTCCAAACTATTTTTCACTTATACAAGTTTATTTAGGATCTGATTCTTAATTAAAATATCAGAATGAATCGTTATGATTTTATCTAAAAAAGAGCTACTTAGCCAGCCTGAAATGTGATTTTTGTCTGGAGAAATGCTTTTTTTGGTGTGTGTGAGAAATTTTAGAGGACTGCTTAGCTTTTGCTACAGTTTCAGATATTTCCCCTTTCTAGTGGTGCAATCCCTAGTGAAACTTAGCCCCAGAGAGACTAGTTCAAACACAACTATGTCTTGTGTGGATTTACGATGGCAGCAGTCCTAAAATGTCTGATCTGAGTGGAGAGATGAAGAAAGAGCTCTGGGCACGGTTTCATCAGCACTGCCTACTGCACTGTAGAGACATCCTGGCTTTATCCAGCCTTGTGTCTCTGGATGCTCTGGGAACTAAACCTAGGGGACAAATGACACCAAAGGATGCTGGCCTAGGTGTTGGGGGTAGAGCTCCAGTCCACCTCTATCTTATAAAACCTTCAGCATATTTTCAGTGCTTAGCCAATGCTTTATCACCAAGAGTGAAATAAACTTCTTGCAATGCTTTTTGAAAAAGGCATAATATAAAGCAACAGCCTTCTTTCCTGAGACACTTGCCAGTAAGAGGCKATTAAATTTTTTCCTTTATCCTTCAGAAACCTTGTGAATAGATTTATTAAATCTCATTTGCTGTTAAATGTACTACATGGCACTTTGGAAGTGGGTTGCATTCATCGCAGGAAAAAAGAACAGTATGTCACGAACCCCTCATTATTTCAATTTTGATAACTATAGTTGGCATTTCAAGTTGATGAGAGACATGTGCTACTCGCAGCAAAATGGTATTGTTTTACTTCATTTAGTAACAGTTTCACAGCAAAAAAGATGACCATATTCGAATCTTCAATCTTCTGTTCCAGATAGACAATTTTACTGTCAGGTTGATAGTTACAGTATTATCTTTTCTGGAAATGTTGAAAAACCTGTCACATTGTAGATAAATTTGAGTCTCACTAGCGCTATCAACAGAAATTCCAGAATACACTTTTGTGGTGCTATTATTAATAGCAGAATCAATCCATTAGTTCAGAACGAGGTAGGATTAGGGTAAAAGAAAAAGTTTAAAAAGAAAGAAAGAAAGAACGAAAGAAAATGCACTACTCACAAATGGAAATTAAGCCAGTCACTGATGACTTCACGAAGAGACAGCTCAAATTATGCTCACAGTTATCAGGTAGAGGACTGCAAATTAATACTCCCAGTTCACAAAGAAAAAGCAATCTAGAGGAGAAGTGCTGATTTACATAATCAATATAATACAAATTCAGGGAGGCCACTTTTCAGTACCAAAAAAAAAAAAAAAGAAAAGAAAAAAGGAAAAAGCTGGAGCAAGACAAGGGATTTGCACTAGGAGATAATGGAGGAAGAACCCCGCAGAGAGAAAGCTGAGATAAAAGGAAGGGGACATTAGAGAGAGGAGGCAGGACAGCACCACTTCGCCACTGTGACAGCCCAAGTGCCAGCTATATGAAAGCACCACTAGGAGATGCAGTTTAGGAAATCTTTTAAGTTTCATAATGGCATCCAAAGTGGAGGGTAAGCCCTCAGACTGGCTTCCTGCAGTCTAAAATGTTCTTCGCTGGAAGCCACGAGAACCTGACATTTTCCAGGAGCTACAGGCGAATCCTGAACACCTCTTTTAATTATAATATTCAAATGAAAGACTAGAATATATGAACTTGATTATAATATTCAAAATGCCTTTGAGCTATGGCGGTCTGTCTGATGTATCAAACCTCTTCCTTCCCTGCCCCTCTTCTCTTTGTGGTGTTCAGGTGCCAGGAGCACATTGCTAGCTCAGGCAACTGAGAAATACATCACAAGCTGAGTCACATTGCCAGAGTCCTTCCCTCGAACTCCAGATAGACTTGGAGGAACAAATGCCTTGCAGTTATTCTCATATGAATGTTGCTGCCGCTATTCTCATGTTGACGGAGAGAGGCTGAGCACGCCCAGCTGTCAATGAAGCCAAGACCCAGTTTCTGCCTGAAGCTGAAACTGCAAAACCCATGAGAAAGGGCTGGACAATCTGGCTCCTAATTTGGCCACTTTTGCTTGTTCCAAAGGCAGGAGATGATTCCCTCGGGATTGAGACTATTGAGTCCTGTGGACTTCATGCTGCAGGATGCTCTTTGGAGGGTGTCCACAACTCAAAGCATGACTTGGACACATTTGTAGCTTTATGCCTATTTCTGTGGTTTGCTGTAGTCACGGGGACTCAGGGAGCTCAAACTTGAGTCCAGACCAAAGAAACTTTTGGCAAGAAGCAGAAGTGATGAAATGGGATGTGCTGGATGGCAGCCTGCATGCTGGGGTGGATCCTTTCCCTGCTGCATCCCACTGACCTGGCTTTAGTCCTTACACGTGCCTCTCCATGGAAATGTCCAGGGACAAAAGCTGCAGTGAGCACAAGTGTGTGCACATGTGTAAATAGGTTGCTGCTGATAGAGTGCAGAAATAGGAGCGTCTGAGCTCAGGGGGTCACCCTGGCGTGAGCAACCACAATGCTCCCCTTCTCTTGCGAGGCTCTTCTTGCTCAGAAGCAGCTGAAATGCAGCGCTGGAGCCAATCGAATGGGTTGTGAAAACATATTTTGGTGCTGTGGGAGAAACTCCCTCCTGCTGCCATTGGCAAGACTCCCTGCGAGTTCCGTGAGGTCGGCCCGGGCCCAAGCGCGCCGCAACGCGTCCTCGCAGGCTGCCGGAGCTCAGCGGGGCGTGGGGACACAGCCGGGTGACCCCGCGGTGCCCAGGAGCCTGGGCTGAGCCCCCCGAGAGGGGACCGCTGCGCTGCGGCACGCCGGGCCCTACCGGTAAGGCAGCATTCACCACCGTGTGAGGAAACTAAAAATAAAACTACAAGAAAATAATACATTCTTTCTAATCTGAGTCAAACCTAAAAATTAATCAGCTATAATTATCAAACCTAATTTAATTAAAACTAGCTACTCACCATCTGGTGTTATTTGTATAAATTTGGAAATCTACTATTTCGTATTAAATTCCTCCATTTGACAAATCATGTTAGGGAATAAATTTTTTCCACTATAATCATTATGTAATTAATCATTGTACAAATTATATTTCCTTTCATTTGATAGAAATATTATTTGTGTAATAGCAAGGCAGATCATCAGCTACTTTTTTCTTCAAAATTGGTATCCCAAACCTTTTGGATTCAAAACTAAGTTTCACAACATTAAAAAAACCACAACCCACTGAAATAGAAAGATGAATGATAAAGCAAGATGGTTTTTATCCTGTTTCTCAATTCGATCATTAAAAGAATAATTTCATTTGCATTGCTATGTATATGTAAGTATCTGTGTAGATATGCTAGGTATGTTTCGCGCATACGCACATTTATATTATAGCCAACAAGGAACAACACTGATTTGAAGAAGGTTGCATAATTTCCTGTTTCATTGTGCACATGGACAATTCCAGACATTTAAAAACACGTTTTCAAAAATATATGTCTCTCTAAAGAGATATAATGGTCATTTATACTGTGCTATGTAAAACTGATGCTAAAATAATGATGAGAACTTCATGAGAAGACTGTGAATTGCTTAACACTAAAAATGAACGCTTGACTGCTAGCATGGGAGTCATGGGTTTCACAGCGATTTCTTTAGAAATTTCCATAATTTTTTGACATTCAGTCATTTCTGTAAGAAAGCAGAGTGACATATAAGTATCATAAAAATAATCCATTGTACAGACTTAACTGAGTGTGTTCTCAGAATGATATACCCATTGGGCATCCACAGGGGTCTGCGAGATGGAAAGGAATAACAGCAAAGTGCTGAGACTGATAAATGGGTCCAGTTTATGGCACAGGATAACAAAATCAGATTTGGAGACATGGAGCGTATCCCATATTGTCTGCTGATCTGCTCTATGAGTTTATCTTTTCACATGTAGACTTTAAATATTTCTGGTTCTCCATCTGCATTTGCTCAACATGGGTCAAGAGATGGGACTCTTAGTGGAGCCCTCAAGGCAGTGCTTTCAAATAAAAAATAACAGAAAAATAAAAAAGACCGAATGAACCATTCAAACTGGAGAGTGAGAGAATGGAAAGTAGGCAATGGAGAAAAAGTGGAAGGAAAAAAAATCCAAAAATCCTCCATAAATCTTAAAAAGACACCTTTTCAAAACTAAGTTTTCACTCGCTGCTTTGATCCGATGGAAGGAAAAAAATACCAGGTAATCTTTAGGTGTCCTATTTTTAACAGGATTTTATTTCTTAAAAATAAATCAAGAAGTACTTCAGGTTCTAAGAATTGAAGCAGTGATCAATTTACATCACCTGTCACCTTACACTGGTGGCAAAGGATTATGTCCCTGCCTACATTCCCCTGGTTTTGCCAAATGTTGCCCTGGCATCATTGACTCCTTGTCAGTGATGACACCACATGAGCCAGCCACCTTGCATGAGGCTCTGGGGATGTCTGTCTGGTTTGTTAAATGTACAGTTGTCTTCCGCATATGAACCTTGGCTGATTTCTGGAGTCCTGGAGTACCGTGTGCAGTTCTGGGCTCCCCAGTACAGGAGGGATGTGGAGCACCTAGAGAGGGTTCAGCGATGATCAAGGGACTGCAGCAGCTACCATATGAGGAGAGGTTAATCGAGCTGGGCCTGTTTAGCCTAGAGAAGAGAAGGATGAGAGGAGATCTAATCAATGTGTACAAATTCCTGAGGAACGACTGTAGGGAGGAAGGGGCACAACTGTTTTCCGTAGTGGCTGGTGTCAAGACAAGGGGCAGTGGTTTTAAGCTGAGGCATAGGAGGTTTTATCTCCGGGTGAGGAGGAACTTCTTTTCTGTGAGGGTGACAGAGCCCTGGCACAGGCTGCCCAGAGAGGCTGTGGAGTCTCCTTCTCTGGAGATCTTCCAAACCCGCCTGGATGCCACCCTGTGCCCCATGCTCTAGGGGTCCCTGCTGGAGCTGAGGAGTTGGACTGGATGATCTCTAGATGTCCCTTCCAACCCTAAAGATTCTGTGATTTCAGGTTCCTGGGGTTCCCTACCATGCAAGATACTTCCACTGATCTTTCCTTTATAACCATACAAACTTTACCACTGCCACCCTGGCAAAACACCCTGGAGACTTCCCTGGAGCCTCCTCATTACAGTGATCCATGGTTATACAATAACTCCATTTGACTGGCAAACGCCTTGCAACGTTCATCCCCTTTTTACTCATCAGTATTTATAGATCAGCATACTCCAGCAACATCCACTCCATCGCACTTGATGCTTAGCTGCTTGACAATAAAATGAATCAGAGCAATAACAAGTTTGGTTGTTTGGTGCCTGTTAGACTGTGGTCTGAGGAGAACATAAAACCACTGCGGATCTCTGGGCATGAGCGGCTCCGTGGCGAAGGGGCAGAGTGAGGAGATGAAGGAGCCCAGATGATAGATTGCCAGATTTATGCAGGCATTGTAACATGACAAACTGCTAGATTTGGTTAAATTGGGACTGTTAATTATAGCAGTTTAAATTGGGTTCTGACTCAGATTTTGAATTCATAGTGGCGAGATGACAGCCTGGAGAAGGTGTTCGCAAATGGCTGACTCAGAGGAGGATGATCAGTGTGGCGGTGCCTTCTGCCTCTGCTAGTACTATGTGTTTGTGGAGCGATGTTGGAAGGCGGCAATCACCAGTGCAACTCCACCACTCGGCCCGTTCACCGGGGACTACGAAGCCTGCAGAGATACAGTGAGCAAACGGAGGGAGGAGCAGACTAATGGGGTGAGTACAAAATGGCAGGCCGCCATTGTGCCTAACGTTGAGTCTCCTTCTTTCCACACGTACTGCTGGGCTTCCAGATTCTTCCGCAGGCATCCAGCTTCTTCCAACTGAGGTTGGCTTCTGTCTGGGTGGGGGGGAAAAAATCACAGGATTTAGTAATTTTTTGTGAAACACAGCTACAGAATTTCTGCCCCATCCTCCACAGCTGAGGCTGGAGAGGGCACCAGCCCTCAGGTCCCATCAGGGGTACCGGAGAACCTGGTACCCTTGGTGTGGACAGCAGGACTTTTGGGCCCCTGGGACTTCCTGTGGCAAGTGAAAGTCCCTCAGCCCAGGACCCCCAGGGCAGTGGGGCAGGCAAGCTGAGGAAAAGCTGTCTGGCAAGATGGTTGAAAACCTGCCTTAATTTCTGGCTGAATTCCATGAAAATAGAACACTGCTCCTGGAAGTACTGAGTGCTGACAGATCACCAGTGCGTGTCGACTCTCCTCGCCTGAAAGTGCTCGCGCCTCCTTCTCCCCTCCCCATGAGTTGGTCTTGAAACCCTTGGATTCATGCTTTCGTGCAAAATGAAAACATCCCAGACTTTTTTTTTTGCCTGTATGTACAAATTAGCTCAAATGTTCAAATCGTTGTTCAAATTAATTTGCGAACACTGTAGGTGACAAAGTTTTACAGCTACATTTTGTTAGTTACAAGCAGAGGTCAAAATTCAATGCCACATGAATAATGTAGCTAACTCATGCTTTGAGCTCACAAATCTTTATACCCGTGCTCTGCTCAATACCCTGTCAGCTGGACACTGAACAGCAAGCACTGTTTGTTATGAGCTACTTGCAGCCGAGCTGGAAGCTAAGAAGTACATAAACTCAGATAATATATCTGCTGCACGTAGAAATAATGCAAAATTTCTGAAACTATTGTTTTCAAATTTCTAACTCTGCTCTAACAACTACTAGAATTGAGAGACTAACGTATTCAATGAATTACTATTTTTTATTCTCTGAATAGCTAAGAACAGATTGTGATTCCCTGCTCCATTTGTTATTCAAATGAATTCAACAAATACCTTTTATAATCTTTAACTCTGGATTGAAAGCAAATCTTTGCTTTGGTCTAATAAATCATATGCATCATTTCTGCTTCCTGACAGGAACATTGTGCGAATACGTAGGCGGAATCCTTGTTTATGCAAACATGTTATTATTTTTTGTTGTTGTTTTGTTTTTCACAAAACTTGCACATGTGGTTTTAAAAGCTCTTTCCTCCTGTTTTATTTTGGCACTAAAATCTATTTCCCAAACTGTCACAGAAAATGAACAGAAAAGGAATTCAAATGGGGACAAAGCAAACTTATTGACTCTTTTTTTTTTTCCCATGGAATATCTATGAACATACTATAATTTAGGCCCTGATGCATAAAGGTAATTTATGGTAGGCTTCGCTTTAAATGTGCTGCCTCACCTCTATTACATTTGGTATGGCTGTGCAAGCAAAACATGAAGCATGAGCGTTGTCTTGGGAACATCAAGGCCTAATCTAAGATTATCTGAAAACTTCTTGAATTATTCAATTGTAATATTCACTGTTTGGACACTACTTCTGCAAGAGCCAACTCTACCGTCTTTATTTCCATATCTTCTAGACAGCCTGAACCAGGAAGTATATATATGCTATAAATACATATATATATAAAATATATACACATACACACTAGTATTACATACTTTTTCGGTAGTAAGAAACAACAGTTCTCAGGGGATATCAGCAAGATTTAGAAGAGCTTTAGCAACATGTATTTGAGAGGATGCTGGGTGGAGGTGTGCATGTTTGAGATTGCATCATTCTGTTAACGCACAGCAGAATTCCTGCAGATGTCAACAGGGATCTATCTTGACCACTGGAAAAAAAATAAAAAAGAAGAATCTGGTTATATGTTGACTGAACTCTATTGCTTCCATAGCAACAGTTCACAATTTCCATGAAACAATTCCTATGCTGGGAGCATCCTTCTTGGTGTTCTTTGTGTCACCTGCTTTCCAGTTTGGAAGGACATCTCTACAGTCATGTAAATGATGTGATACTTTTAGGTTTCTGAGTGTGTTCTATAGATAAACTGCATAGATCCATCATGCAAACTCAACCAGATGCTCAATCCCTGCCACAAAATAGATGTTCTAAAGGTGGGGAATTACTGTCTAGCAACATCGCAATATCAGTGTGTAATGCCTTTCTCCAGCTGCAAGCTTATGCTCAGCGATATGAGACACGTTCTAACCCACATTTCTGACTGACACAACTCAGTCAACAGAAGCAACTACACGTTAGGCAAGGCACAGTTGCAGAGCTTTGTAGTTTTCAATATTGTCTACTATACACATGTAGTGGCAGATCAGAGGGAAGGCTGTGAGACGGAAGAAAACAAGGCGGTGTTAGTGGCTCCAGATCACCATGTGGTCTGGCTGAGCGCCTCTCTCCTATCCGGAGGGTGGTAGCCTCCAGCTGTGGCATGTCTTAACAGCATACAGTGGTCACCCTCACCTTTTCTCTCACCCTGCTGAGTGGTGTATTTGTGAGTGTGTTCACACCACAGAAGATATCCACCGGGCACTTAAGACAGAGATTGCACTTCTTCTTAGCACTGCCAGGCTCCAAACCTAAGTGCTTGCTAGTTTGAATGGCCCTAGGGGTAACTCCCTGTGCAGAACAGGAGCAGCCAGCTCCATGTCCATCTGCTGTCACCCAGCAGAGATGTTGGCATCTTCTGCACGCACACTTAGCAGAGAGGAGAGGGTCCACAAAGTGGATGCCTTGAGATAAATCACCTGAATGTTCTGACTGCTCTCTATTAAGAAGCTATGATGTGAATGGAGGAGAATAGATGGCTTCAAGATATTTTCAGGAGAATATGAAAAGGCATGTGGGTAGGAGGGAAATGGGGAGTGTGGTGAGAAGGGCTGGCAGATGCTGGGAGCAGCGTGAGGACTTTGGAGGACATGAGCTGAGCTCCTCATGTTTGTTACGCTTTCCAGGGTAGATGGCACGGAGTGCTGTTCACAGCAAAGCAGCCATAAAAGCAGGTATGGTTTCCAAGCACTTATCCAGTCATGCTTAAAGAGTTTGTGCATGTTTGTTAGATGCTGGAACTGAAAATGTGAGTAAAAACATAAGGTAAGCCTTGGGGGTAGATGTACTCTACGAGACAAGGTACAAGCTGCTCGCCATGCTTGCACCTGGTTAACTAGGTCTGAATGAAGTTGTATCGTCAGACCCCCAAACAAGAACATAACCTTTCTATCTTTAGGTTCCACTGAGATGGCAATGCACTGATTACAGAATACTTTTTAGCAAATTCTTAATGCAGGCTCTATGGGTCACTGAGAGTTCATACTATTCCCTTGGCATAAGCAGATGCCTTTGAGATAAACCTGCCCCAAACATGTCAACAGCTCCACACTAGGCTGTGCTGCAGGGAGGAAAAAAAGAAAAGGCAGCAGCTTTCCAAACAACTGAAGAGCCAGATGACTCTAAGACCTAGGTATTAATTTATTAACCTTAATTAAATGATTGCTTTTCAGGTACTGGCTCCTAGACTTTTTAGGGATACTTTTTCATTCAATGCTCTTGCTGTGATTTTCTCCTCCAGAATTTTTTCTTCTCTGCTGCTCCAGAGCAAAGGTCTCCCTCAAGCAAAGGCAACTAGCAGTGTACCCTGGTGAAGTTACCTCTCTCTGCCCTCACATCCATCTTCTCTGCACTTACTGCTGTGATCCATCTGGCAAGCAGCATGGCAGAGAAATGGCTCCTTGCAGTCCAAGACCCTCTCCAAACATTTGTTTTCGGGAGGAGAGATTGGCCTGAATTAGTCAGGAAATAAGGCAGCCAGCATTAGAAGAGAAGTGGGGAAGAAGGTGTGTGCTTATCTGGGCAGTAGAGATGGCTCAACCCATCCACATTTACACCTTAATTCCCCAACAAATATTTTGTTTTGTTGGCCAAGTGGGAGAGCTGATTCGTTCACCTGCTCATAGTTTATAAATCTTGAGCGTGACAGGGCACAGTGCTGAAGGCATCTGCCATGCTTTGCTGTTTGGGAAGCAACTGGCTGGGTTTCAACAGCAGTGATGGAGTGTGCTGCTTAACATGGAGACAGCTTACCTCAGGCTGCTCCCTGGGCCGTTTGCAAGGAGAATATACGGCCCCGACGCGCCCAGCCTGCACCGTGGATGATATAACCACACGCCGTTTGTGTCATGGCTTTTATACCGCAGGGTGCTAAAGCATTCACAGTTTATGTACGCGTAGGACAGCCAGCACCAGCTATCGCCGAAGTGCTGAGCTGGAATTCTAGCAGCTCTTTATCTGCGCTGCCGCACAGCCATTTCCACGTGAACAGCAGTGATAAATAACAACCCTTTGTGTGTCTCAGCATGGTGATTCATAGGTGAAGTTTCCCCAGACTTCTTTGGCATGAGCAAGCCTTAGACCTGCAGGATAAATCTGATGTTGAAGGGTCTCCCTTGTGTCACCATGCCTCTTCCTGCAACCCCAAAGAAACATCTGCATGCAGCTGGCTGGGAGATAGGAGGGCCAGCCAGAGGCTGGCTGTGGTGCCTCTATTTCCCTTTCATTATACAAAGCATCATCTCTGGTTTGTCCCTCACCTCTCCCGCTCTAAGTCTTGATTTCTTAGCACGGTTGATTGCATGAATGGTTACGACACCAGCAGTATTGAGACATTGCTGTAAATAGGGGCGCTTTTAAACGCTAGGCCCTTTTCCTGTTTTTAAGAGGACTGTTTAGATACTGTTCTAAACAAGAAAGAACGAGGCAGGAGACTTGTTTTTTTCAATAGCACCTGCGATGTCTGAGACACCTTGTCTGTCATTGAGAAGAAGTCAAGAGATAACATTTGCTGAGAAACATGAAACAGGCACTGAACACTGCTTGTCCCTTATTCAGAGGTATTAACAGATACGTGGTATGGTCTGGTCAGGACCGGATTTCCTGATATTATCTACATACCCTGTCTTTTAAAATAAAACATACACCTTTCCACAGTAAGATGACCGTGTCACTCCTTTTTTACTGTTAATGGAGATAGAGTTTGACCCTTTAACCACTGACCCCTGAGGCTATCTATCCAACCGGATTTTCACTCATCTTGTTGTCCTCCCATGCAGACTGTAACATCCCAACCTGAATGTGAGACTTTTGAGGAAGAGTCAAAAGAGTCAAAAGCCTTGCTAAAGTCAAGCCAAGCGACATCCAGGGCTCTGCCTCACCCCTCCCGTGTCGTAGAAGGCAATTGGCTTGGTCAGACATGAGATGGATAAATCTATGACGACCGTTCCCAGTCACCTTCTCTTGCATGTACCCATAAATGCACTGCTAGAAGACTCACTCCATGACTCTCACAGGCATAGAAGGGTTGCTGACAGCTCCGTAGTTCTTCAGACCATGCTTTCAGGCTTTTTGGAAGGTGGATGCAACCTTTACCCTCCTCCAGTTATCATAGTCCTCTTGCAATGTCCATTGCTTTTCCAAGATGATAGAGGACAGCTGTGCAAGGACGTAAGCCAGAGCTATTAGCAGTCTTGGATGCACCCCATGGATTGGTCTGGGTTGAATTATCATGAGTGATCTCTGACTCAGTCCTTATCTACTGCTGGTAGCTCTCTTCCCTGATCCCAGTTTGTAGGCACAGAGGCCTGGGTGACCTTGTAAGTGAAGGCTGAAGCAGGAAAGGTGCTGAGTACCACAGCCACAACTGTGGCTACTGCCACTGAATCATCTGTCCCACTCAGCAAGGGCCTGTGTTTTCCTTGCTCAGCTTTCTCGACAGAGGTTTAAGCTCTTCTTGTTGCCCTTTACAGCCTTTACAAACATCAACTCTTGATAAGCTTTGGCTTTCCTGACACTGTCCCTGCATGTCCAGACAATGTTTCTTAATTACTTCTTTTTGATCTGTCCCTGCTCTTCCACCTCCTATATTTTGCTTTGAACTCCCATCTTTGTGGCTTCAACCAAACATTTTGGTTTAACTATGTTAACTATGTTAAACCAAGTCCATATTTCCATGTCTGCTTATTTTCCTGGACAATTCTTTCACTTGGAAGATGATGCACTTGAAGACCTGCCAGCCTCTCTGAGCTCCTGTATCCTTCAGAGCTTTGCCCCACACTTTGTCCTAGCACTCTCTAATTTTCAAAGAGGGTCCTATGCCTGTTAAAACCAAATCCCTACGTGTGATACTAAATAAACAAACATAGGTTGATCCACAGGATCCATCTGCTCCTCCCAAGCTGGGAGGATCGAGGAGGTACCACAAGGTCCCCATGTCTTTGACCCTCACCTCTCCTGATATGCTCCACTTTCCCCTGGCAGTATCACTAGTGCCCACATGGAAGAGCAGCAGGGGGTAATAGCCATGGGCCAGACAAGCTCAACGGCATCATGATCAAAGCCCCTGGCAAGTGGCAAACTCACTAGGCAGCAGGTCAGGTTGGCAGATGGGAGTGTTGGTTCCTTGCAGTGCAGAGTTGCCCACAGTCACCCGTCGAAGCTTCATCCTGGCACTTCTTAGGCTTGGCCAGCTCTGATGCCTCCTGGACATGTATTTTTTTCCCTCATCCACCACCTGGACGTGGAGCCAGTTCTTCACTTGCAGATCTGCAGGTGAAGAGAGAACTAGTTTTTCAAAGTGTATGGAAATTTATTTCCACAATATATGCAAGTACCAGGCAATTAGACTAGTGATGTCGCAGTGATTTGTTTGTTCCAGTCAGACACTTATGGATTCCCGCTTCCCCAAATCTCTGTGTATTTTGGGGAAAACCACAAATGTTTGTTGTCATTCTCATATTGGTCTATTAAGGAGTGACATCACTGTCTACTCTTCTGCTGCAAAATAAAACTGCTTATATAATGTCCCTCTTTTTCTCTGTGGTACTTAAATAGGCTTTGGTATCAGAGTACCAGAGTGGGTTACAATATTCAATATAATTTACCTTCCATAATGTTCCTATGAGACAGGAAACTAGTTTCATTTTTAATTTATGAACATGTAAATGAAGCATAGAGACTAATTGACTTGCCCACAGAAAGCTTGTCACAAAATAAGAGCTTGAACTTATTCCTACTTAGTTAACATACTGTATATTCTGGCTACCTACTTTTTCCTACTCCTATTTTGATGCTTTCTTGCAAGGGTGAATGAATTGACCTGTACCACTGCACTCTTTTAAGACACACTGCAAGCTGGAATCGTATCCCATGCACGTATGGAAGTGGAAAAGAGCTCAGGCTAATCTGTGAGCTCATCAAAACCGGGCGCCCCAAGGGACACTGAACTTTGGCATCTCCTTTTTTTTATCCTTTGTCAAAACAAGTTGATCTTTCATGTTATACCATGACAACATACAGCACTGCAGAAAGCTAATTGTTCATGTACTGAACAAGGAACACCATCAGAATAGAGAAAATATGGTCTTCATTATCACTATTCCATTTTTTGTTGTTGTTGTTTTTGATATATAACCTTTCTAGTGTTTTTTGTGCAGCTCATATAGAGATCTTTCCAGCCTCCATTCCCTTTTTCATCAAAAAATTAGTATGAAGGTTCTGCAGAAGCTCCGGAGGGAACTGACACAATCCCAGATGTTGTAGGATCTATGTCCCAGCTGCAGCAAACCTGCATGTGGCAGCTGCTCTTGCACAGCCATCAACAATAACAGCTGGAGGGGTTCGGCTGCTAATGGCTAATCCTCTGGGAAGGAAATAGTGTGGGTAAAAGCAGTAGGCATTGCAGAGAAGATATCACATTGCCACTGCCATTACTTTTCCTTCTCTTATAAAGCAGGCAAGAAGGCAATGAAAAAAATAGTAAAATTAGAGATGTTCCCCTGCACCCCCTCTTTCCTCCCCAAAAAAGTGCCATAAGAAGTTGTCCAGTCTCAAATGATGTGCTTTCCTTTCCAGCTGAGTCTATAGGAGAGCTCAGATCAAGGTATTTGCTGTTGTTTGATCTAATATAAATACTCTCCTTCAACGTGGTAGAAGGGAGCAATGCAAAATGCAGATATCCCATAATCCAAAACAAAAATAGGAAAAAACAATCATGAGCTCTTGAGCCTGTCCAGTAAAGACATATTCCAAGCATGGTATTTCTCATCATGTGAGATAAAAGCATGCACTAGGAAAACATTTAAGAAATAAAATAAAATAAAATAAAATAAAATAAAATAAAATAAAATAAAATAAAATAAAATAAAATAAAATAAAATAAAAGTTTTATCCTCACTAAGGGAAGAGCAGTTTCTATGTTCATTGTCACTATTTTTTGATATATGTTTAGCTATATTATGTCACAGGATCATCTAATTTCCATATAAAGTGTAGCTACTTCCAGTTTTACTATATAGTGCTCAGGAGAGACTTTGATTTGTGTGCCCTAAGGTATATCTGAGAAATGCATAATTTTCTCTAAGTTCCTCCGTCATGCTCCATCAGTAAATTCTTGTACAGATTACAGCGTGGATGTTTAGTCAGAGGTCGGCACTCCCACGGAGGAGAGTGGGAGGAAGTAATAATTGTGTGGACCAAAGTGAAAAAAGGGTAAAAGAAAAGGGAGAAAGAGGGAGAGAAATTCTATTAAGAAAGGTTACTGAATCAAAAAGAATTTATCAAAAGTAGACTGGTGAGAGAGGCTCTTGAATTTTTATGAATTTGAGGGGCACAGAAGACAGTCTGCTTTGGACTGAAATTCCAAGTATTAGCAGAACTGGGACCGCAGAGGCACACTCTATCACTTCTCCTAATCTCCATTGCTCTGCACATTACACATCAATCCAATTAATCACCAGTGATAACAAAAGTTGTTTTTTTCCCCCCACTTCAGAAGTGTTGCATTTTTTTTAGCGTAGAACTTTATCAGATGCAATTTCTTTTTCCCTTGTGAAGAAAAGCTTATGAAGTTCATTTATACTATGAACATAAATTCCATCTCCTACTGTTTTCCCCTGTAACCTAGCATGAAATATAGCTTATAGCTACGCTAATTCTCAGCATTTAATGTGAACTGATGAAAGTAGTTTATCACTCTTGCAGAACCACCACATTCACATGAGGAAATACTGATCAGTATGCACACCAGCAAAGGTACCCGCAGCAGTGCCATAGTAAAACATACGCTGCCTCAGATATACCGTAACAGCCAGGTGTCCTGATACTTCTCTTTAGGGATCCATAGCATTAAAAATGAGTACTTTCCGTTATACAGCAAAATCTCTCGCTTTCTTGTCACTCTTCCCCCTCCACAGATTTATCTGCTTCTGTTAATGACTCCCTTTTTTCAATTTGTGTCTCCCTCTGACAGATAATACTTTGTCTCGCTGTTCTTCTGGCTTCGCCTGACTCTTGCCTTGTTTGCTGCTCATTATTTGCACTGGAGCAGAATGTAGATACAAGAACTTTCCCATAATCAGTTCAATAATTCCACTTCAAACCTAGCCGTGCTGCTGCCACATATAATCCTGACAACTCATTATCCGCCAGCCTCGCTAGGCCTGGCTCTTGCATATTAGCTGTGCTGTGACCTCTGCCTCCTTCTCTTGCCTTCTACACTCTAATTCACTGTTAAGCCCCTGTGCCAAATTTTGCCTTTATTTGCATTTGTACAACTGGAAGGGAAGGAGGGCAGAAGAGCAGCTGCGCTGAGAGGCTGCCCCTCTTTTGACAGCCCAGTGGGGCTGCTCTAGCAGAGATGCCAGACTCTTTCTAACTCCCCAAATAACACTTTTCCTCGTGGGAACACAGGAAATGAGAGCACATGTTGTGATTCTTGCCTCTATTTCCAGCTAGTGACATATTAGAATGAACACCTGCAACATTTTCCATCTGAAGCCTTCAGGATACATTTACCAGCCAGGGACTGAGGCAGGCATGAGCATCCCTGGTAATGTAAATTGAAGCACAGTGAGAGGACAAGAACTTGCCAAAGGAGGTCAACCATGGGCACTAGACCATCATTGCTGGCTCAAAACCAGTCTGCAGCAGAGTGAGACACAACTCAGTGGGGAGCACAGACCAAGGTTGTGTACCATGCTGCAGGCCCAGAGCCAGTGAGTGGGCAGAACAGGTAGTGACAGGGAGCAGAGCAGACGGACAGCCTGGGGGCACAACGTGGACTGGGGAAGTTTCCATGGGAGGGTCTTACCTCACTATTTCCCCTCTTTGCTCCTGCCTTCCCCTGCTTTTCTCTTCTCCTTCCCTCTGCCTTTACGTTTCCCTTCTTCCTCTCCTCTCCAAACCCAGCTTTATCCTTCCTTTGACCATCCTTGCCCTTTGCTGCCACCACCTTGGCTTTGCATCACAAGTGTGTCCTCCATCATCTCTCCCTTTTCCACCCACGTACCCATGAGTGAATTTTACATGCAGTGATGGGACATGGAGTCAGCAGCAGCTTTTAAGGAAAGCTCCAGGAAAACTCCCTACCCAGCACCCCAGCCCCACCGTGAAGCCCATTAGCCTCACCGGCGTGGTCCTACGAGCAGCGCTCTGGGCATCCTGCAGCGAGAGGCTGTGGTGTGTGCTGGCTGGCAGCTTGATAGGGAAAGGGAGGTTAAGTAGCACAAGGAAGAGTCCCAGGACATGACAGATGAGATAGGCTGTTGTCCATAATAAAGAGGAGTCTCTTGCCATGTGCCTTGAAAAGGGACTGAAACATCAGGCATTCAGAACCGTTCATAGTGAGGCAAGAGCTTATGCGTACAGTTACTCTAGTAGTGCAAAAGGAGAAAATTGTATGTGACGCTTACCAGGCAGCAAACAGGTCTGTCTTACTCTCCTTCAGACAGGAAAGAACAAGTCTGCCATGGAGACCCTCTGTATAACTTCCTGTGCAGCAGAGGACAAGCAAAATTTCAGAGTCTTATAGCTCTCAGGTGGCTTATGTAAGACTCAAGCATGCATTTGAAGCTGAGCATTCACAAACATCTCAAATGACTAATCAAGATTTTGGCTATAGTTCCTCGTCAGAGGCAGCAGCCCTAGGGATGACCAAAGTGGAGACTCTTGAATCAGCTCCTGCAAATGAGTGATGTCACTGACCGAATGTTTGTGCCAGGCCACATAGCACCACCTGGCTCAGGCATTAAGGTACTGTCACAGCAAAATAATCTAAAGAATCAGTGTGCTCTGAAATGTCTTTGGATACTGAGGAGAGGAGCACCAGAAAACACAGCTACTGCCACTTGAGATGGCTGTGCAAGGCACGAACATGCATAAGGCATGACCAGGCTTTCTGCTTTCTGTCAGCATAAGCCCGCAGTACATAGTAAGCTGCTCCTTTTGTACTGCTGATCTGTGTGTCCCCTTCACAGACAGGCATTTTTTGTCCTACCCTGTATAAAGGACATACTGTTTGGCCAGCAGCTTTCCTCTTCATCCCTCCAAAGTGCAGCCTGTGCAAGGACTTAGATCATCAGTTCATAACGCCGTTATCTGCTGCCCACGACAGCACCAGGACAACATGGAGCCCAACATGGATGCATGTGCTTGGTGCAGTCCTGAGCAGGGCAGGAGTGAGGCAGCCTTGCTTCAGGCAGGCCTGCCACACAGCACAGGCAGGCTGCAGCTCGTGCCTGCGAAGGCAGCAAACAGTCACCGTGCCACTAAAACCCTCAACTCCGGTGAGGCACAAGTCCCGTTCTGAATGGCATGTATAATTGCCATGGTCTTTTCTAAAGGCCTCTGCAACAATTTGTCCATTTAAGCAGAAGCTGCAGTTATCATACTCCAGAGCTGTCATTACATCAACATTTACAGTTCTACATTTACCTCTTTATGGCTCCCAGAGCTCCTGCAGGGCTGACAGCCCATACCGCATAGGGATCAGTTCAAACCCCAGAGAAGCTGCAAGTGCCTGCTCCCAAGGCTGTCTGAGGTAGATGGGTCCCAGGGGAAGAAGGCAAGTTAATCTGCTCTGCAACCCTTATTTTTAAGGGCCTGGATTCTCAGCTGTCTTTAAAAGTAGACTAACGCATTGCTGAATGAAGTTGTTGAGGAGGCCAACTAACTAATGTCATCTTCTTGGTTAGGCCTCTGCTAGGCCAATATTGCCCTTTTGGGGATAACACTGTTTACCTTAAGAAAGCAGAGAAGGTCTGAGTGTAGGTCTGAGTGCATTCACAGGCTTTTTTTTTTTTTTTTTTTTTTTTTAAATGCCCTGAAGGCTTATTTGGTGGGAGCTGTTGTCTGGATTAAGTGCACATCCATAGGTCAGAGAAGACCTGTTGTTTTGTATACCAGTTCTCATGATCCCATCTCATGTGGTGCTATGAAGTGGAATAAACCTTCTCAGCTATTTTGCAGTCATTTTATTTCTATGCTGAAGCCACTAAGGTGGGAGACTTCTGAGCGCACAGCACATTTTTCACTCTGAGCAGTAGGACCAGAGGGTAGGTGCACTCTAAACACTTGTTTCAGGCAAAATTCCCTGTGGAGATGTGTCACTGCAGCAGTGGTAAGTACAGCAGTGCTGTGAGCTCCTCACCTTTGGCTGCTTTTCTTCTGTCCTGACCATATTGCGCTGTGGGGCTTTTATTCTTGTCTCCATCTGCCCTCTGAGCAAAGGCTGAGAACACTGGGCCTGTTCAGCCTGGAGAAGGTTGAGAGGGGACCTGCTCAGTATCTGTAAGTACCTCAAGGGAGTGAGTGAGGAGGATGGTGCTGGCCTCTTTCCAGTGATGGGCAGCAATAGGACTAGAGGAAATGGCCACAAACTGAAGCACCAAAAGTTCCACAGGAATTTAAGGAAAAAAATCTTAACAGTGAGGGTGACATCTTCCAAACACACCTGGATGCCGCCCTGTGCCATGTGCTATAGGGATCTCTGCTTGAGCAGGGCGGGTTGGGCTAGATGATCTCTAGAGGTCCCTTCCAACCTTATGGATTCTGTGATCTTTCTGAGCACGTGTGCCGAGCTGGCTGTAGTGTTCTTCATTTCTTCTTGTGATTCCACAAGCCATGTTCTGGGTGCTCTCTTGTGGTTGCTCTTCTGTGACATTTACACAAAACATGCATGACAGGGAAGAAAAAGGCTTAACGGTCAACAGGGTCAATAGCAGCAAAGGCTGTAAATTCAGAAGGCCTTGGATGGATGGTTGCCATCTGCCCATGAAAACCAAAGCAACATGTTAAACCTGTCTGCACCACTTACCCACCTACATCTTCATCCCTTGCCATCTCCCCTGAGGTTTAGAGTCCCACAGGAATCTCTCAGAGGGCTAGTTTTTCTAAATACATTTAACAGAAATATGTAGGAAGAAATGGGAGAACTATGACTACAGAAATGACCCAACACATGGGAACAGTAGTTAATAACTGTTGCGATGATCTGGACGAATTAAAGGAACTATCAGGAAGGGAATGAAATGTAACAAGCATGAGCAGAGTGCAACTAGGAGAATTACAAATGCAAATATGAAACAAGGTGTCTATAAGTGGACAAGAGCAATGCAGGGAAGGAACCTGAGGCAGTCACTCATGAAGAAATAAGAATGAGTAGTTAATGAAAAACCATAATTAAGAAAGGGCAAATGTAGTCTTGGGATGTATGAGAGGGAAAATCATATGAAAAACATTACCCAGTGTGTTTTGTCATGGCAGCTGCTGTCAACTAAGATGCAGTTATCAGCAGTGTTGGATTTGTAGCCCTAGAAGATGAGGAATTCCTATTCCCGCCTGAGAAACCTAACTCAAGAGCTCAAATCACTCACTACCCGTACAAAGCCTTTGTTTGTTGACCTTCACACATACTGCAACGTCAGTCTGCATTCAGGCTGTTTCAGAGGCTGAAAGAATGGGGAGAGATTAAACCTCCTTTTCTGGATCAACTAGGAGTTTTAACAGTTTTATATTTCATGCCTGCATTTTTTTAATCTCTTGCTAGTACACACAGGGATGAGTCCTAAAGCTATAGTAAACATGCAAGGCGGGGAAGAGTTTATCTCCTTCTCACAAAGTGCTGTTGTATGTACTTAGGAGGAGAAATTATGCTCAGCAGTGGGCAACACAAGGGGAGATGTGACATTGCTGATATGCGAGTTGGAGTCAACCAGGCTGCAGGCTGGGCAGCAACTGCTCTCAGTCTAAAACCACATGATGACTCCTCTGATTTCCATGCTGAAATTCCTACAAGAGCTCCCAGCCTGACAGAAAAGATGAGGAGATACAGAAGGGAGAGCCAGGAGCAAGCAAGTTGTTAAGCCTCTGGAAGTAGCTGACTGTCAGAGAAATTGCAAGACTCGAAGTTGGGGTGCCCAAACCAGGAGGGAGCTCCTTGCAATTGCAT
Organism: Eudromia elegans; assembly: GCA_003342815.1. Classification (NCBI taxonomy): domain Eukaryota; kingdom Metazoa; phylum Chordata; class Aves; order Tinamiformes; family Tinamidae; genus Eudromia; species Eudromia elegans. Next base: position 1,250,634 of record PTEX01000150.1, on the reverse strand, counting down.
GCCTGCCTCAGCTCCTTTGGAAATCCTCCCACTCACAAGCGTTAGCCACTCAAGCTGCACAAGCTGCCACGGTGGCAGACCGACTCATGCTGTCCATGAAAAGGTAATTTGAAGGGAACACAGCTTTTGCTTTCCATGGAAGGCAGCTGCTAAGGAAAAAATAACGTTTTCTATCATGAAATAAGCATGACTTGAATTGAACTAAAGGCAATACTTTTAATGGGAAATACACTGGAAAATGGACAGCTGGCAAGAGGCACTGACCATGTCGCAGACAGCCTATACAATATAGTCTAAGAATACAAGAGACTCAGAAATGCTTGTAAGTGCAATAGATGATCCTCTGTTGTTTTTATTGATGCCAGAAGAAAACTCTATTGACGTCAAACACACAGGGAAGGTGTACATTTCCCAGAGTTATTCATTTATTCATTTTCAGTTATCACACTCTCCTCCCATTGTGCTAGAAAGATGAGCCCTGTTAGCCCTGGTGTGACTCATGTTTGGCCACCTGCACAGAGGTTGGGGCATTTTGGGCACAGTGGCAATGAGGAAGGGCAAGGTGCCTCCATCTGTATTGCAGTGAGGTTCCTAAGGCTGCTTGTGCTTGCCCTCTTCTTTCCTCCTCTGTTTGCCATGCCAGCAGGCCTTCCTCTGCAGGGACTGGCAGATGCTACACTGGGATATGGGCTGAAATTAATAGAAAAACAGTAAATGCTCAGAAGAAGTCAAAAACTATGAGGGTGACAAAGTGTCTGCCTATCTACACAGCTTCTTTAGTACCATATTAGCTAGCAGCTATATTAAAAGTCAATATTCCTCCTATTTTCTCATTCACCTGTCTTTCTGGTTAGCTTTTGCCTGAATTCTTTAAAGTCCCTAAGTGAAGAAAATGGAATATTAGTTGTCTTACCTCAGGAAAAATATCCATGCTGATAAATGTCTGTCCTTGCCTTTGATGTAATGAAACTTGATTATCTAAGTAGCACTGCAGTAAAACTGGATACCGTTGGGCCCACTGTCCATCTTAATGGCTTAGTAATTCACTTTGCCTGGAGCCATGGAGAGGCCGTTACAAAAAAGTCTTACTGCTAATAGATAGAAGGTCAGAGTGTTACCCTCCCTGTCACAGGTAGATTACAATAGATTAAATTGTCATCACAGTAACCTGTGTTTTTTTGCCCTCCACTGCAGTGGGTGCCAAACCCGCTCTGATATGCAGAAGGAAAAACTCAAACAAGTGGCATTTGTCCGTGAAGCAAACCTCATTCATTATTAATACAATTCTATTAAGAGTGTGTTGCACTTTGCAACAATTGTTGTTGCAACAACAATTAACTGATTGACAGGTTCCTGACCTAAGGAGATTTCTTTCCGAGTTTAAGCATCTCGGCACAGGTAAGCATGACAAACCAAGGCAGAGGTGGAGGAAAGAGGTGGAAGGGTTACCAAAATAGTATTGTGTGCTTCTGTGGTTTGTTATGCACAGATCTTACATATGCTGCAACATCATTAAAGCCAAGAGCCCAGTAAGATTCAGAAAAGGATTTGGTGGTTTTACTGTTATGGGGTTTGAGTTATTTATAGCAAGTCAATCTCAATCAAGAGCCTGACTGAAAGCACTGCAGAGAATAACAACTTCCGTGAAAACTAAGAAAAATAATGATTAAATAGCCCTTTATTCAATGATAGTTGAGTCAAGAGAGTCTGCTGCCCAGTAGGACATTTAGGGTGCATAGTTTTGGGGGGGTCTTAATGAAAATGGCATGCTAGGGGGCTGTGAAAGGGAGGTGAAAAGAAAACAAGGAATCCTTCAAGGGAGGGAGGCTGAAGTCTGCAAGTTGCAAGTGGAATAAACCGCAGCTTCGCTTTCCGAGAAATCTGTTCTCCCTCTTTAGGTGAAATTTGGGTTGAAAAAAAAAAAAAAAAAAAAAAAAGAAAAACACAGACTTGAAACTGCAGGTAAGGGAACTACTTCCTGTGTTCATGGCACTTAAAGCAAACAGGGTTGCTGCAGGGACTGATCACTGTGGCTAACATAAATACAGAAGCTGTGGGAATTAGATGAAAGCATTACCAGCTACCAGAATAGTAAGGTCTGCCTTAGCATATTGCCACAATGCATCCTCGCCGTGGGATCTGCATTGAGCCCCAAACTGCCTATCACTCATTTAAAACATCATTAGGCATGTGGCTTCAAGCTCTTAGATATAGTTTAAAGTCATTAAATTGCTCCAGTTCACTGGCTCTGAAATGGACAGTCAGCTACCGCCCATACTGCAGACGTGGTGTCACCATCAGTGGGCAGGAGCAGGCATCTCCTCGCCATGATTCATCTCAGCTCTCTTAACTCCTCCCTTGGGGTCCACAAACGGCTCTCGGGAAGTGGTTATTTCTTTCCTCTCCTGACACAGAGACTACGAGTACTTAGCACACAGCTAACTTTCAGACCTCTGACACAAGTGAGATGAGTCCTGCTACATCTGATGACCCAGAGCAAGTGGGTGCAGGCCAGGAGACCCTCATGGAAGTCCTAGGGAGGACACAGCACACAGGAGGACTCTCTCTCTCTTGCACAGGTAGCTTTCACCCCCTTCTATGTAATTTTTATGTTTTCTGTCTGTCAAGTTTTCTGAGACACCTGCCTAATGACACCAGCATGTTTTGTTTTCATAAGCACAGACTGCTTTTGATCCCAAACCAATTTACCTTCTATTTGTGGGAATCTGAATGGAATTGTACTAGGTAAATGTGGTCTTAATTGTGCTCACAGACAGTACAAATGTTTCTTTCATTTTTGCCCTCATAATCTGTGCTAAGGAGAAATATTAAAGTTCCACAATGTATGCAAGCACATTTCACTGAGCAAGAGGAATCAGAGTTGGGCAATATAGTGTAATCCATCAAAAGGTCTGACACTGCATTATCAAAGGATACTTTTCTGTATTTTGAAAAATCTTTGCCCAACAAACATTGAAGTGCATTATTTGATCAAACAACAACACTTTTAATCTATACTGTGTGCTTTCTTCACAATAAGAGGTCAGAGAATAATAGTTTTCTCTGTTTTTAAAATGAATCCTTTGAGAAGTGCTTTTAGAGGCAAAGATCTGGTGCCAGGATTTTTCTTAGTAGGAGAATTTAGCATTTTGTTGGAATAGTCTCTTTAAAGAAACTCTTTACAATCCAAGATGACAGATAATGGGACTTATTGTTTTGGTGTCACAGTTGCACATCCCACACAGATGTACTCTTCCTCTGTCCTTCAGCAGGATCAGACAATCTAGTCTCAAATCAAGGTCTTGCAAAGTTACTCTCAGCCTCTCCGCTGATATCCATCAGCTCTGGACTAGACCTCATGAAGCTAAAGGAAGAAGTATCTGACCCTACCTATTTATCTGCTCACCCATCAGCTCAATGTGAAGTGAATAAGACTTGGCTCATACTGCTGAGAACATGGCACCTTATAAAGAAGAAGTGAGACAAGGGAGATGGATAAGAGGCAGAAGCTGAGTGGAGACTGGTGAATTCTCATCAGTTGCAGTTGTACCTCAAGGACAACAAATATGTGAGGATGGAGGCTTTAATCAAACAGGTATAAGATTCTTTTCACCCACAAATTTAAAAAAAAAAAAATATTTAAAACCTTGGGATTCATCAGCAGGTTTATGCACTGAAAAGCACCTATGTTACCCTAGTTCACCTAGTTTTCCTCTACTGTTACCAGGCAGCCATGGTCCCTCCAGAGGCCAGTCTAATCCATTGGTTTTCCCTACGTCCAGCTTTGGTTGGGCTCAATCCTTCCTCTCCTTCTGGAGATGCATCTCGCTTTTTCTTTTCAAATAAAGGGTTGTAAAGCACTAGTTAAGGCTTTTAGACAGCCAATGTCAGGAAATATAAATGCCCACTACAATGACACGGGCATTGGACTGTGCTTGATCAAGATTTCATTTACTGTGTGCGGTTTATAACTCTCAAAACTGTATAGCATAATTCTTTTCTTTCTTGGCTGTTCCTGTGAGAAAGATTAGGTGCCTGGCAAGTTTTCTTATTCATTTAAAAATCTAGAATGTAGCCAGATAACACAACAGTCAATCATGGCTCTATTTTATCAGGACCTCATCTGTTTCAGGAAGTCAGTGGAAGTCCTGTTTAATCAAGCAGGGAAGAAGTTGCCCTACACATTTCCCCCCTCCCTCTGGCTATTCTGTTCCTTTGTCAAAAGTTTCTGGGCTTCATCTGTAGTTTTAGAAGCAACATTTGCTGGAAGCTCTCTTTTTTTTTTTTTTTTTTTTTTTTCTTTTCTTAAGTGAGAGTTAAACTGTAAAGTTAAATTGTTAAATTCAGTAAAAAGTTAATAGAGATAATTAGGCAGGGATGTAGACAGGCCACCATTTGTCTGACTCAAAAAGACCTGTGCCTATGTATCACCATGTTAGATAAGATACTGGTGGGAATGATAAAAAAAATGCAACAGTCAAAATAGAGAAATGAGAGGGTCTTTTTTTACCTGTGATTTTTAAGTATGCCTAATGAGACAGCATTTTTAAAGGGGATGAGGGAAAAAAGGGTCCTTTCAGGTGTGCCCATTTGGCAGACATTAATTCAGGTTGCTGAGCTAAGCAACCTGTAAATGGAGCTGACAAGTGCTATTATCCCAGGTGCTAAGTTTTTTCCATTTTATTTTTAATGAACACAAGAAATACCTCCAAATTTATCCCACAGAAGGCTACCATTAGAAATTTGCCAGAAAAACTTGGTGTCATTGACCTGTATAAAACCGAGCAAAGTCCGGGTACCTGAATTTTTAACAAGTAAGCAAAGGCCTGTACAGAGAGCAGCCCCAGTGTACCATGCTGAGGCACTGCTTGCTGCAAGCACAGTGATGGCCACATGTCACGATAGGCCACAGATGTCTGTTAAACAGGCTCGGGGCTGCAGGATGCAGTGGTGCAGACATGCCAGGACCATAGTGCATTGGCCCCAGCTGGTCCAAGTAGGTATTCTCCCCCTAACCATTGTTCTTTAAAACAAAATCTGGCTGCAAAATTATTTTCTCTTTTTATCTAGTAATGCTGATGAGCACCATTTTTTTTTGAAAATGGAGGACCATGATTCTAGATTTCATGCAGCATTTGAGGTAAATTTCAGTCCCAGTCATTCCATGGTTCGCATACATTCTCTATTTCTTGGAGGACCAAAAGGAAGTTACATAAATAAATTCCATGATGTTATGAAGCCAACATGATTAAAAAGCTAGTTCCAAAGGAAAAGCACCAAGCATTGAAATGCTTGTGAACTTGGCCACTGTTTACATCACTGCCCCGCATTACCATTCTGAGACAGCCTTATGTAACTATATTTCCTTAATGTTACTCATTGGAGAAGGTGCAGAAGAAAGAATAGGCTCTGTACCCAGTCACCATTGGCAGCTGATCTTCGAGCTACGGGCAATCTCATGTAATCTTTTACACAGGTAGCACAAACACCAGGCAGCTACTAAAGCTCAGTAGCACGCAAGGAAAATGAATCTATTTCTATTTCAATTAGTTTATAAGAGCACTTGCATTTTTGAAAATCCATAAACAATGAAGTAATTTGCATTTAACTCAGTTATTATGTTGTGGGATTCATCAGAGCTCTCCAATTCAGGTTACAAGGCATATTTTCCAAATAGCCAGGGCAGAAGGCATGTTAGCACCCATCCATCTCACAACTGCCTAGGCCTAGCAGAAACATGGGAACCTGTACAGCAACAGTTCTTTGGGACCACCAAGAATTACAAATTCCATCAAGTCCATATCCCCAGGAGAGAAATCCCTTTTCTCTCCCCCACGACAATAACAGATTATAAATCCTTCAGTTATTTCAAAGCACCTTTTGCTTTGAAATAAGTGGTGCAGACACTTGGAGACAAACATCTGTATTTTAAGAGAGCTACATGGTGCTATAGGGCTCTCCAAATTGATAAACTGTATTTTATGGACTTCACAGGGAAATGTGAAGTCTGAAATAGCTGTGAAGTTCCCCAGAAGTTCAGCTATTCCAGATTACGGGCCTTCAAGCACCCAAGTAGTCAGGTTTTCCATCTCTGGTGCTACTGTTTATGTGACACCATTTGGGTATGAGAATCATGATTTAAGAGTCTGCCAAGCAGCAGCAGGTTGACCACATGACCCTAAGGAATAACAGTGGAATGACTTTCTGTATTCTCATTATAGGATTGCAGGCCTGGTTAAAGCTCCCCATCATCTACACTGCCTTCAGATGAGCTCACAAACTTGTGCAAGAGGGGAGTTCACTTGTGTCTGCACACCAACATCATTGGGGCACCCCAAAGCTGAAATGGTTATAACCAATATCCAGAGAAAAATCCTTCTGGATGCCACCATTGGATAGAGGAAATCCCAAAATGTCCCTGCTCATTTTGCCATAATAATAATTTCTTTTCTTGCCTCACAAGGACATGTACAGTGGGATGGTGGAGTCACTGTTGGTTCTAGGCAGTGCTATTCAATTTGAATATATGAGGCAAGAAGAAGTGTCGCCCTGCTTAGCCTTCAGATAAAGAGTGTTAGGATTTCTGTATTTACTGCATCATAATGTTCTTATCTCCTTGTTCCACTGCCACCTAAAAAGATGGCCAGCCAGCTGTATTTGTAGTTTATTTGCAGTTAACAAATTCCCAGTTATCTTTAGCTTAAGATGAAAAGCTTCACTACTACAATCAGTACTACTATAGCTGTGTCCTCTGTCATTGCATGTTCTGTTATTTATATGTATTTTGAAAAGATTCCTCTCTTCTCATCATTAAAATTCTTCTAAGAAATCTTAAGTGTATTTGCTATTCTCTACTCTGGTAATACTAGATTATAGCTGTGGAGCAAGCAATACATAACCTCTTGTTTATAAACCCTGAGTCGTGCATCCAGGCAATGTATCACCCAAAAAAAATCTGTTTTTTTTTTTCACCTCAGTGATGAATCACTGTCTTCACACCACTGTACTTTAACCTCGTAATGACATTCATTATCACAACATTTTCAAAACCTCTGCTAGTAAATGCAGTAAGACGCTCTTGTTAGAATAAAGATAAACAGAATGGGAAAGCTGCTGGGTAGAGTTGAGCTCTCTTATAGCCCGATCTAGAGCTGAGTTACAGGTGCTTTCCTGCACCTCCACACCAGTCTCCATGCACAAAACCTAAGTACATACAAAGGTGCACTCACACACACACACTCACACACACACACACTCACACACACACACACACACTTGTGTGCACATTCTCATTAATTCTCATAATTTGTCTTCCACAAAGGAAGGAGGAGTCAGTCACTGAATGTGTAAGATACATAAACTCCAGCTTTGCTCAGTTCCCCAAGCAGTCTCTAAGTGGGAAAACTGCAGGAAAGAAGCAGTGTTGGGTCTATCCCCTGTGGGAATCTTTCCATAGAAGAATGGAAGCTCAGGATAAGACCTAGACAAGGTCCTACAGGGCCTGCACATCATCCATACCAAGTTAACAGCATTATCAAAATCTTTGCTGTACATGCGGAAGTCTGCTTAGGATATAAGTTCTTCATTTATCTGTCTTTTGGATGAGCAATACAGAGTTTGGATTCAAAACAGATAATAACATCTGGTTTCCCCTCTCCTCACTGATCTGGTTTATAGCTGGACACCCTGGCATATATTTCTTTCTCGCAATCTCATATTTTGCACTGTCTCGGGCTTTGAGATGTTCCCAAGCCTTCACTGATAGTTCAGAGGCTGACATTCCTTGCTACAGGTATCAGCAATATCGTGATTTTTAGCAATGTAGTACTGCAAATAAAAGCAAGTCAGGTTGCTGAGAGGCCCAGTTAAGTAGGAGTTCTTATATTTGATTTAAGGAAGTGGCTTATGGTGAAGATGATACATGGAGTAATTTACTCTCTACCCAGAAAGCACAAACCGGCTTTATGTCAGCAGAGACATACGAGTCAACTTTGTTTTAGCAGGGAAACAGATCATAAAGATATCATTGCTTAGTAGATTGGGATGTGTACAAAGTCTGGGATCATTTTGCTTTAGGGAATTTTGATAAGACATCCATGATAATATTATAGCAACACATATAAACTGTAATGATGATAAGGTAACCATGGCAATGATGATAAGACAGAGCTGATGCCAACATACATATGTAAGTCATAATAGTGGAGCTACATGAACACAGAGAGTCTAAGAAAATAAATATGTTAAGTGAATGTGCTCAGGTCTAAAAGCCACTTGCGGAAGGGGTAGCTGCTTCCCCATGATAGTATCATCTACCCTCTTGTCCATTTTCCCTGCCAGGCCAGGGGACTAATGGGTCTGGAGGGGATAACAGGTCCTTAACTAGTGTGGCTTATCAAAGTGCTGTCTTTAAGTTTAGCAATACAGTCAGTTCATGTTGCATTTGGCTTTCGGAGCAGCTGTACAAATATCCCATTAACTTCCATGAGACAGGAGAGAGCATGAAGCAAACACAGGATAAAGTGCCTGGGTATTCTGAGAGGAAACCTGAACTTTGATCTAGAAGTGCTTTGAAAGTCACAGAGAAGTTTGCAGCTGGGAAGCCTGTACTGACCCCAAAGGTGACTGTGAAACCACTAGTTTGAGCACAGGGCTGATGGGGGAGCCGTGTCCGGAGCAAGCCAAGCTCAGAATCTACACAGCTCCCTATGCGAGCAAGAACCCAAGCAGTCTTTGTCCATATGCCTCCCAGTCCCCAACTCTCTTTAAGAGCAGGAGAGGAAGGTTCTAGCAGAACTGGGTGCTGCCCAGCTCCCTGCCCTACTTGAGGGACCTAGCGCGCTTCTGAGCCTCCCTTCCGTGCTGCTCAGGTGCAGCTCAGGTCAGCTCTCCCTCATCCAAAGATTGGTTCCTCATGCATCAGCTGGTGATTCATGCTAGCATTCTTAAACACATGGATGTTTCCACTCCTTTACATTTCAGGCTTGTAACTTAATTTCAGTATCAACTGTTGTTGCTCTTTTTCTCTTCAAAACAGAAAGGAAAAATACAAATTTACAACACTACCAATCTGTACCAAAGCCACCTCCAATGTAACTCTGTTGCCCTGAGTCATACACATTTTCTTCCTGCCCTTCACTTCAGAGGTACAATCACTGCAGGCAACAAGATGATTTGGTGAAAACGATTGCAGAAATTGTCAGAAACAGATCCAGATCTCTAATCTAATCAAAATCTCTGTCTAATACCCTACACATTAGGTCCAAGTTCAAAGTGTTGGACACTAAATGATGTGCTCGGTATCTCTCAGACCATGCAGTAGAGGCAGGAGATGAATGCGTAAAACAGGAAATGGATCATGGCCAATTAGCAGTACCGTAGGTCATTTCCAAAATAACAAATGAACCTGGCAGGTTTGTGTGTCTTTTTGCAGTGAGTCAGACAACTTCTTCCAGAGCTGTGGGTGGCTGTGCAGCCCAACCCGGATGGGCTCCTCCAGGGCTGCAGGACAGCCTTCAGAGGCCTTGGTGGTCTGCAGGCAGCAGTGCGGCTCTGTGAGTGCTAGAAACTTGAGACGCAAGTCAAACTTGTCACTACAAGACATTTACAAATTATCTGAGCTATGCTCCCCATTACTCACAGCCTGGCTTTATCCAGACACCCAGTAGGAAGGAGGAGGGGAAAGATAAGGCTCAGATTTCAGGCAGTTCCTTGCCATGGTCTTTCCCCCCCCCCCCCGCCTAGTGATCAAGAGCAAAAAAAAAAGAGAGAGAATAAGGAGCAGGGACCAGCAAGGCGGTTAGAGGGCTGTGAACCCAGTCAAGCTCAGAGCCCCACCAGGCTGGGTGCGATGGGAACAAGCTGCACCAGGAGCTGCTCCCTGCTGCCACAGGGATGCAGGGAGAAGAAGAAAACGATCATGGGGAGAAGCAGGAGCTTTTCCCTGCTTCATCTTTGGGATGGGTGCTGCTGTCCCCGGGGCAGCACTCACCATGTGGACCCAGGGGGATGCTGCCCAACTCTCAGCTGTCCCTGTGGGCACCAGCCGGCAGGGGTGGACCCCTCTGCCATGCACAGAGAAGAAGCTGTTCCAACATAAAAGGATTCTAGGAGCACTAATATTAGTTTCTTAATGTTTAAAGGGGTCATTGTTAAAACCGGAATGATCAAATTAGCCTATTGTAACTTCAAGTCAACATGAGGTAGAATAAAAAAAAGATAAAGGGACCCAAAGCCCTTTTTTGTAACATTAGAGGGCACATGTGAGAGAGATGAAAAAGTAAAAGAGAGAGAAGAGGGAATAAAGACACTTGAAAAGCCTTCTCTCATGGCTTTTGTTTAAAAGAGCGCTATGTGTTTGTATGTGCTTAATCTCTGTCTCTTGTTTTCCAGGAAAAGAATGGGTTGGAATTGAAATGAATTGGCTGCTTAGATCCCATTATTATTTTTTGCTCTTTATTGAAACTGCCAAGTTTTGTGGTGCCAGAAGAGCATTTGGAAAAAAAATTAAAATCCTTTCAATGACCTCTTGCATCAGGAGTGCTTTACATTTCTTTCCATCATCAAGGTCTTCAGCAAATAGTCTCCTTCATGGGAACACTTGGGGACTGGGAATGAAAGGCTTCAATTTCCAGAAGCTGATGCTTGAACTGATGAGCTATGGGTGGAAATGAACCTGGAGGTAAGCTTCTTGCAAAAAGAGATGTTGAATGGCATCCTGGACTTAGGCTGCACAACACATATTCCTGACATCTGACCAGTTTTACTCATTGCTCTTTCAGTGCTTGTTATTGAGGCTATTACAGATAAACATGTTGACAGCTCATCTTGGGAAAGAAACATCTCAGCTCCACGGAAAGCCACCCTCAGAATGGTGTGTGTGGCTGCATAATCTATATAAATCCCAGGGCCGAAAACTGAATCTGCTTAGACACACAGGCAGAAAGTCTTCAGTATTATTTTCTAATTCTTCAGATCTTAGGTGAGAAGACTGTGCCAGGGCTAACTGCAGTGGGGTGTGCTGAGTTGTTGAGTATTTGTGTGTTGATGTATAGAGAACAGAAATTCTGTTTAATGTTCATTTTCAAGGTTTTGATGTCAGTTTTCACTGTGGTTAAGTATGAAGCCTTTATGTTTCAAAATGTTCCGAGACGGCTTTCTGAAGATTCGTTTTAGGTTGATCAGAATACTTAGTTTCAACAGCAACACTTCATTTTGATTTCTTTTTTCAGAAATGTTATTGCAAATATAAAGTAGAATAGAAAATCAAATGATTCAAAGGAGGACAAGGTTTCCAAAACAACAAGAAAAAATCTCTGTTTAATTACAAAGATGTCAAAACAGGATATCCTGATACTCATGTCAATGTGATTCTATAATAGAATCTAGCATTTTCTTACCCTACCCTCATAGATAGCTACAAACATGAATACTAATTATTAGCTGTTCATGAATAGTAAATTCTTCCTTTTTTACAACCATATTTATCAAATGAGTAATGTAACCAGATCAGTGGCTTTTTTTAATGAAAACTACTGCCTTTTTATAAACGATATTTTTCAAAAGAATGTATTTACAGGCACAGCCTATTAAAACCGCTTAAAGCTGCAAAAGATAGGTAGAGGGGGGAAAAAACCCCATGGTCATTCCAAGAGTGCAATGCAGCTATCTGAGCCTATTGCCTAATGATTTTCTCTGTCAGAGGGTGGAGAAGAATTTAGGAGGCAAAAAGTGAGAATTCAAAAAATATACAAACAGAAGCCCCAAGATACCGATTCTCACAACCCATGAACTCACAGCCCCAGTAGTAGGCTGGGACCCACAGTGAAAGAAGCTCTCTGCATTAAAGATGGTCGTGAACTGGAGCTACGCAGAGGCACTGAACCCTGGAATAAAACAAACTGTGGGGAGAACAGGAAATTCAGTAAGTCAAGCACAGTGGGAATATCAGAAGCTGGGAGGCCTTACCATAGGGCAGGGGACCAGGAAGCCTCCAAAGCAACAGATTGGCCAAAGGTCTGTGTTAACTCCTGGAGTGGGTGTACAGAAAGAGGAAGAAGTGCAAATGTAAGTTTATGCACTCGAAAGACCGATAACGAAAACCAGCTGGAAGACGACGCTGGCTCATTAGAAACGTCAGGGGAACAGGAGCTGGCTGGACTCATTTAGCCATTACCAGAAATAGGACACGTCATCCGAGCTATTTCCATTTGACACATGACAGGACTGACATGGTGGTACAAAACTGTAGTGGAGACTTCACTTGATCTTTTGTGCGTGGCTGTAGTGATTCTGGTTCCTGAATTTTGAGGAGACTCAGAATGAGACCAGGTAAAGGGAAGGGCTGCCAGGATGATGGGGGAATAGAAATAATCATGCCACAGAAGACTACAAGTTTATGCTGCAGTGAACCATAAATTCATGTCTTTGCAGCTATGAAGTTTCTTTGAAAAGATTATCTAGCAAAGAGGCAGCATAATTCAGCCTATGCAAAACTTGATTGCTGGGACAGCTTGCTAAGAGCTAATCCAGTTGTTTCCACACTGGCTTGTATCAGGCAGCCTGTGGAAGTGTTTGGCATGCTTATCCTCACAAAGCAAATCCTGAGAGGGGATTTGATTATCATCTATAAATATGCTGAGGAAGGAAAAAGGGAAGCAACAGAGAGGAAGAAGAGAAACTCAAGGGCTGCACTGGCATAAGGACAAATGGTAGAAACTGACCACAAACAAATTCAGATCAGAACTGAAAAGAAGGATTTTAATTATTGTAGTAGGAGAGCTTGGGAACGGCCTCCTTGTAGAGAAAGCAGGCACAGAAAACTTAACTGGTCTTATAGTTTCATCAAAGTGGAGCTCAATTAATTTTTAAATGGAATTTTATGGCAAAGCTGTCTGAAATAATAGGAAACTGGATTCATTGATCCAGAAGATTGCTTCCAATCCTATCTTCCTGAAATAGAGTCGTAAATTAGCCCAGAAAACATGAGAGTGTACAAAAAATCCTTTAAAAAAAAGAAAAATAAAAATAAGAAATAGCTACAAATGGCAACACATAGTTCCAGGAGAAAAGAAAACCCGAGACAGAAAGGGAGAGGTGGAGGCAACAGAGTAGTTAAATTCAGAGTCATCTAGAAAAGAAGTGCTATTGGTGTCAGAAGTGGTGCAATTTAATGTCCTTATTAATAATCTAGAGGGAATGTAAGTCATGCACAAACAGCTCTCACAGATGATCCTGACTTGGGAGGAGCTGAAGTGTAAGTCAGGATGTGGAAATAACATAAAGCGATCTGTTGAGATTGGAGCTATTACTAGAAAAAACAACAAAATGAGTTCCCACTTGTAAACATGCAAACTTACCTAAGGGAAAATCCTCCAAAACACTTGTAATCAATAGCACACTGCTAGCAGGAATGCTGAAAGACTTTGGGATGAGAGTGGGTGGGCAATTGAAAATAAGTGCATATTATAGCTTGACTGTAAAAATGCCAGTGCAATTTTAGGGTGCAGTTGCCTTGATATTTGTATCAAAGGCAATAGCAACCTATTTTCTACATCATTTTAATGCAAATGTACCTGGAACAATACATTCAGCTGGGGATGTTGCTCTGCATGGACAAACTGGAACAAAGACAGTGGGAAACAATAAAAATTTTCAGGAATCTAGACCAGTTTCCTTTACAAGGCAGCTTTAAAAGCAACATGTATATTAACACCAAAGGTCCTTTCAGCCCTGTTTCTCTGTGAACCCATATTATATGCTCCATGCTAAGCAGATATAAACCCAGAAGACACAAATGCCAGAGGGGAATGAAACAATTTAGAAGGCTACTTGGGCACCTAAGTGCCAAATGGGGTGAAATTAGCAACTTGAAACCGCAGACTGGCTAGCAGGAAAATCTTTCAAGACGTATTCAGCTGTAGCTGTGTCACTCAGGATTTTTAAAACAAGACTGGGCAAAACACTAGAAAATGCACCACGGGGAGCAATTCTCTGCTGGCAGAGAGCGGTGGAGCAGATGATCTAATAGGCTTCTTGCATCTCTAGCCTCTACAGTTCTATGATTTCTCACTGTAAAACTCAATATTTCAGGAGGAAAAAAAATATGAAGGGAAAATATTAGATGGGCAAAAACGCACACAAACACACACACAAAAAATCTGGAAAATGAATGGAGTTCAGCCCTCTCACTGGTTGTGTTGAAATGGCAGCTTCTGGCACATTGTTCTCTTTTAAGAGACACTTCATTTTCCCTTTCTCTCACAGACCATTTTCTGTGTCTTTTTATAAAAGCAGAAATAGCCACTTGGGACTGCTGATGACTTTCTGAGGAAGGATGCTGCTCTCGTGCTTTGGAACAGCATCAAGGCTTTGGTCATTCAAAACAAGAAACCCTCTTTGTTTTCATTGGGAACAGATTGCTTCTTAAAGCAAGTCCCACTAAGTACATGCATCAGTACATGCACAAGCCTCTCAGGCCCGCTCCTTCCCCACAGAGTCTTCTCCTGGTAAAGACTGTAGCTTGACCACTTTGTCCACTCCTCTCGTAGACATCCTGCTCCTTGCTACACGTTGCTTCCCACAGCTGAAAGATCTTTTTCCTGAGCTGGCCCAGTTTCCTTTGACTCTCTCATCTGCATTAAGACACTGGTAAAACCCTGTTTTTCTAGTGCAATCAGCTAAGAGCTAACAAACTGATTAGAGTCAGGCCATATACAGAATCACAAATTTTTAGGTTTGGAAGGGTTTAGTCTCCCATAGCTGTGAGATGTCTTCAGAGTCTTCCCTTCTCCAGATTGAGCAAACCCAGCTCTCTCAACCTCTCTTCATAGATGGTCTACCTCAGCTCCTGAACACCACAGTGACCCTCCACTCTTGCTTGCCTACACATAAAATAATAACATGAATTTGCACCCCCAGATCGCAGGAATACTCTACTTGTAAATCTTTTTCTCTCCTTTATCCTCTCTGTTTGCATATTTATTATAAATTCTGAAAAACTTACTCTAAGCTCTGAAAAAAAAAAAAAAGCCTCTGCCTTTTTCGTATGTGTAAGAGACTCTTCGGTGCTCTGGGTTTTCTGAACCATCTAGTGCATTATGAAGAAACAAGCTAATATTAATGGTGTCTGCTTATCTGTGTGCACACAAGACTGACTTTCAGGGAATCTAAGCATTTCCAAGTCCATACTAGCTTCAGGGAGGATTGTATGTGCCCAGCACTTCCAAAAACCAGCCAGAGTAATTCAGAGCTTTCAATGCATGTTTGAGTCATAATAATTAATTCATAGAGAGAATTAGGAGACCAATAGGATCCTTGAAACCTGGTGCAGTATTTGCATCCTGATGACAGGCAAGTGTCTTTTCATTTCAAGGGAAATTTGAAAGGGAATCATTAGAAGTCGTGATATACGTGACTTACCAACTTACCAGGCTCATAACAAACTTATGGACTGCTGCCCATTGCCTGGCTCAGTTGTGGGAGCCTTCACCCAGCACACTGTCCCTCACTCCAAAACTGGGACACCTTCCACATCCAGACAGAAAGAATAGTGAAACTCTCACTCCTCTTTCAAAATACTGTCTGAGTAAAGGGCTTACTTTCTGAGCTACTGTTTGCTAGGGTTAGGATATGGGGTGAGAATGAGTAGAAAAGGTGGTAGTATAAGAGTGTTATTATAAACGTGTATTGTAGAAAGGCTTCCTCAAAATGGAAGCTTTGGCAACATTTCCTAAAGAGAGACTCATATTACTACCCTGTCACGAACCATTTTAACATGGCAATCATCATCTGAAAGTGCTTTGGATCATGACAAGACCTCTATGTTAAGTGGACCTTCTACGTAAGGAAATATATATTTTATTTCTTGGACAAACTATGCTTACTTTTTGTATAAAAGTACCAATTTACCTGTCAATACACCACAGCCAACTCCACCTGAAGGACTGTGGTTTATTTCACAGAGCTGCTACATTCCCAGAGGGAGAAGTGTGTGTGTCTGGTGTGGGTATCTGGGATAGACAGGAGTATTTGGCCTGGACATTTGAGCTTTTGCCTTAAATTGCGACGTGCACTCTCTGAGAAAGTTAGTTTGGTGGGATCAGCCAGCTCCTAATCAAATGTTCTCCAGGATGGGGCTAATTTTCAGAAGAGGAGAAAGCCCCAGAGCAGTGCTGTCAAATATCAAGGAAATCTGAGGCTACTTTGGGCCCGGTTTGGTTCTGCTTCCCCTTTGCCATATGGGCTGGTCTTTCTTGGCCTGTTTCAGCCCTTGGACAACCTGGCATCCAGAGTTGGTGCCAGTCTCACATCAGCTCAGGGCAGGAAGGAAGAGCTGAACCCTGAGCTGCCTACGGAGAATGCTGAGGGCAGACCGTGGAGGAGCGGAGCCCCTTTGGTGTCCATCATGTGGCTGAAGAGATGCCTGGGATGTTGGAGGAAAGAGGAGCTTCGTGAAATAGTTGTCTTACTAGACCCGTGAGGAAAGAGATTCCTATTTACCTTGGAAAACTGCTGGCAGCACATAAAGATTTGTCACGGTTTGTGATATTAATGACAGTAGTGGGACTTGGGACTGTTAGGTTTTACATCTCAGCTGCACATGGGCATCCTGCTGATAGCTCATTGCTCACAATGTGAGCGATTCAGCCGCAGTTCAGGGGAGAGCGGAGTCGTGGTGGGGAACTCCTTACCTATTTTTAGTTAGCTGATGATTTGTCATACCATCCGAGGTTGTTGTTTGCCTTTTCTTTAGAGTCCACGGGGAGGGACACAACCAGTGAGTTAATCCCATCCCATCTCAAGACTGGTGCAGAAAGCTGCAGTGACGAGGTGCTCCGCTCATAACTCGTGAGCTCCTCTCAAGCAGAGCGTAGCTCTGCCCTCCAAATGCAGAGAAACCTAAAATGGTTAACTTAGACCAGAGGTTTAACTAGGAAATGGGCCAAGATTTTGGGAAGGAGGACTCTGGAATTAGGCGGGGACATTGCACTGGGGACAGCAACACTCTTCTGATCCATGACAAGGTGGCAGATGCTGGGAATAAACTGTGAAAATGGCTTTGCTCAAACAATTTAGAGGTGCGCTCCTGTGCTCAGCTGAAGCAGGGTATTGCAGCGTGAGGCTTTAGAGCGGTCTTCACTCTCAGGATTGCCCACTTTAGAAATTATAATGGGGTATCTGATATTTTTTGTCTGGGCATGGCTGTGCGTGAACATCTTTATTTGCACAGAGTAATCCTGGGGATGTCAAAAATCGATACAAGTCAGGAAGTTTGAAACACTTACATGCAACCACCTCTTCAATCAAAGTGGAAAAGGAAATGCATGGAGGCCTGACTGACTTTTAAAGCCTCGTTTCCTTCAGGGGGTCACTGCTGACAGGTGTGAATATGATATCCATCCTGTTTAGTGACAGTTCAGTAAAGGAAACAGTAATGAGTGCAGTAAATGAGCCATAATTTTAAGTTTGAGCATTATATGCATTCAGATTGTCAGGTTTGCAATAACGTTCCCCCCTCTGTCTTTCTTTGCAAAAGTGAGGCTCAGCTCTTCTAATCATTGCCTTTGTGTGCTGTTCTGCACCGTGTCCTGTGGTTCGCTTCAGGCTACGTGGCCCTCATGCTCCTACAGTGCCTGGGAAAAAATATGATCTTCAAACAAAACAAAAAGCCCACAATTCAAATATTCCATTTGGGGGATGAAAAAGAATATGCAGGTAACTTGTTATTCCACACAGAGCGCCCGTTACTTTTGTTGACTTCAAGGCTGCGTTCGCTCACAGAGAGCTGGGCTATAGTATTTACATTGGGATTTCAAGGAAGACTGCTCTTATAAATTAGTAAAATGTGTGAGTCATCCCAACGCCGTGTTTGATCCAAGAGATGCAGTTACCAGCCTAGCATAACATTCTAGCATCTGTCCAAAATCCCGGGCACCCTCATTAGCACACTATTCCTGGGAGCTAAGCAGGCTGAAGGTTACAAAGAGGTGCTATTGTTATACCAGGAATAATTCTTATGTTTTATTGATACCCAATAAACTGTGTGCTAGCCTGAAAGCAAAAGAGACAGAGCGAGTGAGCTCATGAAGGTATCTATTATATAACCCTCAAACACAAGGGGTGGGATTGGCCAAATCCTTTCCAGTTACTATCTTTTTTTTTCAATTATTTCAGGTTTGGGGATAAAGAGCATATGAATGTTTTAATAATTAATAAGAATGTAGTCATCCAGCTATACAACTGGACACATTACCTATGAACAAACCCCTCAGACAACATATCTGTGGATTTCCACAAGATTTCTTTCCATTGCACTTTTCGGAATATGTACTTTTTATATTTCACTCTAGGCCTACCTTCCCTATAGTTTTCCCAGAAATCACTGGAGCAGCCACTTGGGGGAAAGAGAAGCAGTGAACGGGCCCTGGGCCCCTGCGTGTTCAGGAACAGGAGTGACGCTCGGAGTGCTCGGGTCTTCTGGCAACACCGGTGACGGGATCGGTGAGCCACGACAAGAAGGGGGTTGCGTGAGGGGAGAGGAGTGGAGACAAAGATGGGTGCTGCACAGAAACCAAGAATTACTGTGGGTGTCAATTAACCTCACACATCACAGGGTTTATTAGGCTGAATTATTTATCCCAGAGATAAAACACTGAAAGAAAGAAAGGCATCATTAAATAGGACAGGCTTGCACAGAGTTTCGGCAGTGAACCAAGTTTCCGAACAATTTAATTTATTAGGGACCTAAATTGTACTAGATTATCAAATCAAGTGGAATAGAGGGAGGTGATGCATTCTGTGCTCGGTGCCCAGAATGCAATAAGTGTGTTATTTCATTCAAGCCATGTCTCAGCCTCAGCTATGGAGGGAAGGGTATGTTTCCTCTGTAGGGTAATTTTCCATTTTTTATCCATTTTCAAAAGCTGTCAAACAGCTGTCATGAAGGAAAAAAACGTTGCTAGTTTACCACTGAAGCTTGAAACCTGTTAAATGTGAATGTAAAGTAGAGCACTACATATAGTCCCAATACAATGGGAAGAAGCTTAACTGTTTGAAGTCTGTCTTTGTGGAGATTATACCCGGGCGGAAAAGGACAATAGGAGAGTTTTGCCTTGGGAAAAGAGAGACTGACAGGGCTGCACGTTTTTCTGCAATCAATATTGTAGATGGAGCATTTCTTCCATGATGGGGTTCAATTAAAAAAAAGAATGAGAATTTGGGGAAATTCCCTGAAGAGTTCAAATCCTTCTCAAGGGGGAGGGAATGTTTTTTTCAAGAGGAGTTTGCATGAAAAATTCATGCAGTGGATGGATACATTCATACAAAAAGAAAATTGATAAATAAATAATCATCTTAATTCTTACTGCCTCACATAGCAATTGCACATCCATATTGACCACTTTAGTTTGCAAAACTAGTCCTTAGCGGGAACATGTGTAAAACTAAATCATCCAGAAAAACAAAATAAGACAAAAGGTCACACGTGCTAACTGAAGCAAGTGGCTGATGCTAAAGTCTCCCTCAACATCGAGGCAATAAGAAACTGCCACCGAGCCCTACGCGTGCAGCCAAGAAGCCGGTACAGGCATGAACACAAAGAGGCAGACAAAACACAGCATGAAAATGGGTGATAAGCAGAGATTTGCAGCCATCAGGAAGGAGAGAAGAGGAGGCAGCTGCAAAGACAGGAGGCCGGAAAAGATAGACGAATTGGGCTGGAAATATATACAGTTACGATAACGGCTATGAAAGGGATTACATGAAGCTGCAATTAGCTGGCTGTACTTGACTGCTGTTCAGTCATACTTCTCCCTCTCTCCCCATCTTTCTTTTTCCCCAATATTGACTGTGTGGGGAAGACAACCTGCTTTGCTGAGGAGTTACGCACACAACACTCAGGCTGAAATGAACAACACGGCAGCTCGGCCTACGCTCCCTGCTTCTCCAGGGCCTGCAGAAACGGGAGAGGACCCTCCGCAGACACGCAGAAAAGCTCTTTGCCCACCATTGCCTGCCTCAGCGCTGCTCTCCTCCTCTACTAGGAGAGCAAAACCAAACGGGAATAAAGGCTGTGTTCCCTTTTCTTCAAGTTCTGTGGCATTTTTCTAGCCTTTTCTGTGTCTTTATTTCTCTTCAGCTCCTCTCCCTCTCCTCTCTTCCACTTTATGTGGTTTCTATGTTTTCTGCATTAGCACCTATCATTTATTTCTTCATACATTTCTTCCCTTTGGACGTGCTCTGCTCTCTCCTGGGCCCTTTTCCCCCTTTCCCACCTCCCCGCCTGCTCCAGTGTCATCCAACAAGGGCAGCTCTTGCACTCATGGTGCATCCACCACTGCTCTCTTCAAACTCTTTTTTTTTTTCTTTTGAGGGGAGGACTGTTGTCATATGATTTTGTCTGTGCCAAGGAAAGCCCTGGATTATAAGGATAAAAGCGTCTTTTCTTCACCTACTCCTGCCTGGGTCCAAAGAGGGCTCCCAAATGATTACTGTAGGAGCAGGCTGCTCTTAAACTGCTGCCCTGTGGCAAGGAGCTTGGGTTTGCAAGCACACTAAATGTGCAGAGAGGCTGCCACAGGAACAGCAGCCATTCCTAGCAAAGCTTTCTAATTTTTCTGTTTAAGCAAAAAAAAGTATAAACTCAACAACCCTTCCATAGTGCTGTGGCGATACGTGAGTCCATCCTGCTGTGGTGATACACGAGTCCATCTTCTGTTTTGAGCCATGGCTGGGCCCAACATGGAAGTTGTATCTCCACCCTGAAGTGAGGGAATATCAATGTACAATGGAAACCCTTTATTTTGAAAGAGTAATGCAAAAATTAGAAGCTAATGGTTATCTTTAGTAACAGGATACATTTATATCAAAATGTTTTATCCCAAATGTTGGCTGCCAATACACTGCATATTTCATTACCAAAGAGCCCCTCTGGGAAGGAGGCTGGCGGGAAGAAGAGCTAAATGCTCAACAGAATAGTGAAGAGATGTTTTGGCAAGTGATCCTTGGGCAAACAACTTGGTATTTGTGAAGTGCCTTGAATCTGTGATAGATACATTTATAAAAGTCAACCTTGGAGTGAAAGAAATTTGTGAGTGTGTGTGTGTGTGTGTGTGTGCGCCAGCATGTGTTTTAAGGTCTTGTCCAAAAGACCCTATGACAGTAAACCCATTTAATCTACATTAGAAGGATAAAGGGCTGAGTCAACCCTGCTAGGATTTGAACCTGTCACTCCAGGGAGCCTAATTATTGCAAATGTGGTGCTTAGACCACTAAGCCGCTCCCTCCTGCTCTAATCAACTCTCAAAGCTTCCCTTTTGATCCTGGAAGGCTACGCAGCACCTGTGATAAAGGGAAAGTATTTAGCAAAGTCTCCGTAAGTGGAGTAGATCATTATTCATCTTGCGGCGGGTTTAAAAGAGTGGACGGCGACGGTGAGGACGTTGTGCTGTAACAGCGATTACAGCAGCAGCGCCGTGACTTGCTCCGCAGCGCCAGTCTCGAGTTTCTTGGGGCTGCGCGGCGGAAGAAGGGAGCGGGAGGAGAGCTCAGCAGCGCTGCGCTCCCTCCTGCCCGCGTGTTTGCGTGGAGCGGGTTCCAGGGCGCGGAGCCCTGCGCCCAGCTCGAGGGCCGCGCTCGGCGTCCTCGGCTCGCGAGCCTCCTCCGGCAGCCGCTCCCACCCGAGCGCGTGGGCAGCGTGCGCCGCTGCGGGCTCCCACGCACGGGGCGCAGATGGGAGGCTCTGTGCCCGCGCAGATGGGAAGGCAAGGAGGGCAGAAGGTGCTTGCTCAGCTGGAGGTAACAGCTGAAAAAATGTCTGTGCAGCGAATGGTAACAAGGGCTCCTTGAGTTTCGTTGCAGCTCTTACCATGTGGGTAGTATTTCTGCACAGTTTAGCAGTCACAAGTGAAAGCTGATGAGAATCTCTTGCCTGATATCTCTAGCCAGGATTCTGGATAGAGTAGGAAGGAAAGCAGAGCTGCAGATTAAAGGGAAGCCATTTTTTAAAAAACTCTAAGCTTTAAGGAAAACATATCCTTTACCCCTCCTTAGAGATAACACTGCAGCTGATAATTTTGTCTTTTATTCCCTGGGAGAAAATGGAAATTTTCTCTATCCCTCCTTCTCCCTCTCTCTCTGCCTTCCTGCCTCCATTACCTGCAGGGGCTGCATGCCTTCTCCTGACATGCAGATACACTGAATCTGAAATGCTAATGGCCTGGCAGCGTTTGCAGTGGGGTGAACAGTTTTCTGCTGGAAGGCTGGTTGGCAGGATACCGTCCTGCAGTCATTGAATCACTGCACTGAATCACAGCCATGTTGGCAGCATCCCATTCTGAGGAAGTTCACAGTACTGTCAAACACCTGCTGTTGCCATTGAATGATATTATGCAAGATCTGAAATTCTATTTATCGAGATCCCTATTTGATTTTTTTTCCCATCCTTTTCAGGCACCAGAGTCTCTGCTGTAAAACCTTTTCCCAAGAGCATTATGCATTACTCAGCCTGGTGCCAGTTCCTATAGGATGAAATCCCGCTCGTCTTACTCCTTGGTGCTGCAGAGATGCCGACACAGCAGCGGGCACAGAGCCGTTCCCGTGGCCTGCGCCCCGCAGGGCTGCGTGTGCACGGAGGCCAAACAGGCTTTGCCCTGCAGACGCCCAGCCACCCTGGTTTTCCCTTGAAAAGCCCTTACTGTACTTGTGGGAGGGGACCCTGCTAGAAATAGGTTTTATATCCGAGTCTACTGAGGCAGTGAGTGATTCAAGATGAGAGAGGTTTTCAGCCCGCAGGACTGGAAACATGACTACACACACCTAGGTAGTGAATTATACCAGACTGTGTGTTACAGAGCAGGTGTATTCTCATCCCCAGTGCCTTATAAGACCCATCAGTTTACACTGGTTCTTCCCTGGAGTGCCCTATGCCTTCTACTTTATTATACACTCCCCTTCACCTTGATTTCTGGGGGCCTTTTCCCAGCCCTGCAAACACCACTTCCCAGCTGGCCCTGTGCTCCTTGGGTGAGTCTCCTTTCTGCACAGGACTGATCCCTTCCTGTCCAAACTGCAGCATCTGTAGCCGTTCATAGAGAGGTACCATGCCAGGCTGTAATGGAGCGCTTCCTATCAAAGCCCAGGCTCTCTTGCAAGCTCCTTCCTTCTACAACTGCAAAGCATCATTATCCCACAACAAATTTGTAACCTGGATGTGAGCTTCTCTTTGACGCCTCACATCCATCCCCTCCCTGAAAATCGCACCTTTCCTCTCTGTATAATGAAAGTACAATCCAGGCCTTCTTATCCAGCTACATAAATAAAACTCTCAAGCAGGCTTTATTATCTCGGGCTCCGGCAGCGCAGCACCCTCCTCTCTTGCCTTAACGCAGTCTTGCTTTGCCCGTACTCCCCTGGAGCACTGCTGCAGCGGGTGTGTTCATAGCCAGCATGTCTCGCCATCTCTGCCCTCTTGGTGAATCTCTCCACCGGCTGTCCTTGGTCTTTTGTTTGAAAAGCCTACTTGTTCCTGCACTGTCATCTCATTTTCAGTGCAGAAAGGATGATTTCTGTCTCCTGTTGGCCTGCGATTCTGGTCTCCACTATCCCCTTGAATCTCAAACAGGCACCTTTTGTGCTCTCCCCTATGGACCCCATGGAGTTTCAAACACCATCTTCCTAAACAGGTGTAAAAGCTACCTTATTGTTGTCCTTGAAATCCTTCCTCTACACTTACCTTTCATGTACATGCTACAAAAGCCTTCATAACAGTCAGGCTGTCAAAAAAGCTCTTCACGCTGACCAAAAGCTCCCCTCCAGCTGCGTATTCCCACCCTCCCTCCTCCCGCAAGAAGTTAATACCACTTCAGCAGACCCATGGCACAATAGGGTTTAACAAAAACAACCTTTCAGAAAGATGCCTTTAAAAAGAAAGAAAGATAAACAAAACATGCACACAGTCTTACACATATATTTTAGAACAGAGCCCCACAATAGGCTGTTTATTTGTAGGAGAAAGCAGAAAGATGTGACTGAACCTGTGACTGAGAGGTCAGCAGTGCAGAACTGGCCCCAAGCCACGTGCCCCTGCTCATGCATGAGGCCCGGGGCAGGGCGAGAGCGTGGGCCCGTGTCTCACAGATCCTCAGTTAGTGCCAAGCACTTTGGGCATTAATCACTGGCAAACTCGCTGTGCTGCCTTCAAGCTGATGTAAGCTGAGCACGTCCATGCGGAGAGTTGGGAAACAAAGGCTTTTAAAACCAGGAGGCAAGATGGTAATTAACATGACCTGTCTATCACCCAGATTATTAAACTGCATTATAAATGTTTTGTTGCTGAAGATTAATTATGTAAATCTTCACAGGAGTCTCACACAATCAGTGGAAATATTAATGTTTGTTCATCAGCCCTGATTTCTTCTCTCAGCTACTTTCCAGAGGTTGTCCGAGTTCACCAATGCTTTCAAGATCATACGATTGCCGTCACCAAGAGCCACAACGGCACAAGCAGCTGAAATTTCTGTGGTCACGTGGTTGACGAGAGCTCCATATGGTGTTTCAGGCAAAAGTTATCTGGATCTACAGACATGGCAGGAACTGCAGCTCCAGCTGAGATCTCGTAGTAAGTGTAACCTGCTCTTCATTCCATGTCCATGAGCTGACACATGGCACATGGAAAAACAAAAACCCATGTACCTATAAGGCCACTGGAACATTGTAAGATTTGTTTGGATTACTTTTTCACTGTGGAACACAGATGTCATTTAAGGAAATAACTGGCAAATCCAGCATGGACCTCTCAGAGCCTTCTAGGTGCTACTTGCAAACAGACCCAGCTGAGAAACAGGTAGGAGTGTTTCAGAAGTTTTCATTTTTTATTTTTAATTTCACCTTTTTGAATTTTAATGCATTTACTTTTAACATGGGCAAAGCTAATTTCAATCGAAAAAATGTTTTTAGGAGCTCTAGCCCTAACCGAATCAGCAAAATCAGAGCAAAGATGTCTCAGTTTTTAAGTTCTGCATTTGAAAACCATTAATCTAAATACCATCTGTTGGAACTCCTTGAAAACTTTAAGGCAAGAGTCTGGCTTCAGGGTTAGTAGTTTTATTATGTACATGCAATAAGTGGAAATAATCTCTTTTAATTTCAGAAGTCCACTGTGCAAATTCAGTGTACAAGCAGGCCACCTGAGATGCTCACTGCGCTCAGTGCTCCTTAACTGCCTGAAGTCTTTAGGTGAGATGAAATGTATATCCCATACTGCCAGCCTTAAGGAAAAGGGAGATGTGTAGATCAGGTATCTGCATTCGGTTATGTAAACCGAGTGAATCAACCAGGTGAGCTCTGCCAGTCATGGACTGCCAGGAGAGCTCCAGTGGTTCCAGTGACCATGAAGTCTGTATTTTTATTTGTCTCCAGCTGAGGCCTCTCTGTCAGCAGGAAGATACCAGCAGGAGCCTCTCTTTTGGAGAATCAGTGAAAATGTGCTGCTGTGTTCAAGGTCCATTTCCATTTTTTGACAGCAGCATCTCTCCTAATGAAAGTCAAAGGGGTTTGCAACTCGTGGGCTATCCCAGACGGAAAAAAAGCTTCATCATGGAAGTATGAGGTGTTTACAGCATTCCTGCTCAGCTACAGTGGAACTCAGCTCCCTCCTGTTCCTTTAAACGCGCTGTAGCCAGGAAGAGCTCTGCGTTGCCCCAAGCGTACGTTGCAAGGGAGGATGAGTGACGTCGGCCACGCAGTCTCAGACTCAGGATTTCTCTCTTGTGCTCTAGATCTCACAGCCATCTGAGGCCCCTTTTTGCTGCAGATTTGCATGCTAGCAATTTCATTAAAGAAAAAGAGCTAGCCTTGAGAATTGTATGTCCGGTTCATCCCACATGTCTTGGTGTGTTGTTGACCCTGAAACCTAAAGACGGTGATATAAAATGTCATCGATTTTCACTCCGTGCCTAATGATCATGTTAACAGGAAAACCCAGCTACTTTGTTTGCTTTATAATCCCTGAGTGCTTCCAGTGCTTCCTCAGGTGCCAAGCCCGGCGCTTATTAACACCCAGTTCCCCCTGGGCTCCTGGGGAAAGCTTCCTCGCTGTGGCTACAGGCTTTCGAGCATAACAGCACAGAATTAAAAAACAAACGTGTTAAAAAAAAAGCATGCAGAATGTGAAATTAACATGCGAACAAGCAACAGGGGCCACGCTACTGATTATATTTTCACTGTCATGTTGTATTAATTAAAGCTTTCCATCCCTTAATTAAAATGAGGCAGCCAGAGAATCTCCACTTTGTTGCAGAGAGCCGCTGAATTAAAGGGTCTCTCTGAAGTGTTTGTGAGTGCCCTGCCAGGTAGTACCCAGAGCTTGGATAGAAAAGGTGGCCCTGATCAATGGCCTTCAGTTCTTGGATCCAGATTTCCACAAGGTGTGAGCTTGTGACCCAAGGTGTTGATCTGGCCCCATTCTTAATCCCAGAACCTGCTCTGGCTTTCCCAAACTCAGCTGCAACACTTGGCACGGGCCTCCTGCATATTTAGACGACAACTAATGAGGATTTTTATTAAACTTGAGCCTCGGCTGGCTGGGCAGAGGGAACAACTCTTTAGCATCAGATAGGAAAGGCTTTAGACGCTGGAATATTTCTCAGCACAGAGCACAGGGTAGGGGGAGGATGAGGTGGTGGAAATGCTGTCACGCCGGCTCTAATGGGGCCTGCCTGGGGCACGCTAGTCGGCATCCCATGAAAGGTGACCTTGGCTGCTAACATTTACATTTTAGCAGTCATTTGACATATTTGATTGTGTCTATAGCAAAAAGAAGAAAAAAAGAAAACCCAACACACAGAGTTCTGGGAGAGTGCTGTAGCTCGGATCGATGTCTTCAGGGCCACTGTCTCTTCTTGTCTTGCTGTATCCTGATGTTTGATATTCAGTCTGGACGTGCATGCTACAAGAATACCAAGGCACTGGACCTTCTTATTAATGCAGGTAACCAATTACATCAAGCATCATCCATATAGCCTAACGTCAGGTACAATCTGCAAATTAAGGACCTTCTCCAACCTTTAGAGTCATTGAAATCAGTGTGAGTAGTACTCATAGTCCAAGGAACCAGCCTATTGGCCAATACAATGACTCAGTAGTGTGTTTCATGCCATTTAGCCCCCTCAGACGCATGGGGCAGACGGCACGTGTCTGCCGGAGGTATCACTGGCTCCTGGAAGGGCTCTCAGCCGCAGCCCCTGTTACCTCCTCGCTCCACAGCATCCAGCTTGCGGAAGGTGAAGATCTGACAGTAACTGACAGTCCCCATCGCCACACGTTTCAGGAGCTCAGCAGATGGCTGCGTGCTCCCACCCCGTGCCCAAAGGGTGCTGTCACCCTTCCAAACCATCAGCATTAGCACCTCTGCAGGGCCAGCGAACCCACCAGCGCTGATGTGCTTCAACACACAATACGAGGGTGGGTAATAGCACACATGAGGCCAGCTATGACGGTTTACCAGATGGATGGTAATTCATCAAGCTGCTATAATGCAAAAGCTTTCAATCGAGTATTCATACCGTAAGATCTTCAGCCAACATAAGAGTCATTTGGTTAGGCTTTAATATAATTGGACAAGATAGGAAATTAATTTTTTAGGCCATAATGTGTTCCAATCTCTTCATTTGCTTTGAAAATAAAAATCTCCCTCTCCCTTTCCTCTTTGCTGATGAAAGTTCAATCACTTATCAAAATATTGATGCCTGTTGTCCTGGCGGAACACTGTAGTGGTAAAACATATGTTATACTAGAGATTAACCAACCACTAATTGGTGCATCATTTGGTTAAAGAAAGCAGTGGTTTCATATTATCACTAGCCATTTTTGCTCTTCTGGTATCTCTGTACTTTACTCCCCATCTAGCTTGTCATGTTACTCTGCCCATGTCAGTTTTGAGCCCCCGGAACATTTTGGCTTCCGCTGAATCAGTTTTGTGCTCCCTTTTGCATCCCATTGGGGCTCTTTGCTGGAGAATGAGCTGGTCTGACCTCCAGATTTTAATGCAGTTTGGCAAGTGTCCTCCTGGACGAACATAGGCAAATCGCTCAGTCTGCTTTGTGATCTGTTCCCCAGGTATAAACTACGAGAGGAGAAACATTACTGAAACATTATTGTTTAAATTACTGAGGTTGCCCCTTCACTTTAGGATTTAGGGGAAAAAAAACATGTGTTGTCAAATCCCATGCAGGAGAATCTTTGTCAAAATAATTGCATCCAGTTATAGTGTTGACCAGTTCTTAAATAAGGGATCAGTTCATACAATGTGCCTTGACATGGTAAGTGACACACCAGATACAATTACAGTGCAAAATGAATAACTGACTGATTAATTGAATGGCAATGATTTTTCAGAACAAGATGCATAACTCCACCTTTATTTGCATGTCAAGAAGCTCATGCCTTAAAATAGCTTTCAGATCCCTGAGCAAAACAGGCTTCACCTAATGGGGCACCAGAAGGGTATTTAGAGCAGGTGAAAGCTAGTAATAAACTTCTATCTCTGAATTAGAAAGAATAGGAATAAACTGAGTTTTTCTGCCCTCACTTCCCACGTGTGGTGCCCACAAGTGCAGAATGGAGAAGCACTGTTGAGGTTAAAAAAAAAAAAAATCTCTTTACCGTGCAGGCTCCAGGCTTTTGAGACGCTCCCGTGGGTTATGGGAATCTCTCTGGGTTGGGGCCCATGTGCTGAGCTGTCAGACCCATTGCGGGAGGAGCTGCTGAGCATCAGCGAGTATCAGCAGTGCATGTGTGAGATGATACCCCCCAAACCAAAGATGTTCGACAAGTGAAGAGTTTTTATTTTATGATGGAGAAACAGCAGGAATATCAGAGAAGTAAATCGCCCTGCCAAACACGGGAGCTCCCAATGCACAGGCCCACAGCCTGCCCTGCCTGCTGGGGAGATCCAGCATTTATTTTTATGGAGAAGCAACTATTTAAACTGTCATTTGCTGACATTTTATTACTGACTGTAATTGCATTGTGCAGGTTCAGGATAGCCAAGGGTTGCCTTTGCTTTGCGGGAGGCGGGTGATGTGGAACAACTTCTATCTCTAACCAAAGAGAAATGAAGGAAGTGAGAAGGAGTAAAAGAAAGCTTGCAAGTCATCGGAAATCAAAACCAGATGATCTGAGGGAGAGGAGCAGGGTGAACACTGACATTTACAAATGTTTAGCAATTAAAATGAAAACCTCCCAATTAGAATATATGTCAAGGATTGACTCCTACTAATGCGTTCTAGCAATGAGCATCCTTATAGGAGAAATCTTGACAATATAGCACCATAATTTGAGGTCATTTACTATCAGACGACGATACAAAGATACCCAATGAAGTGTTTTGTCTAAATGCTGTGATAAGGAGGCCCAGATAAACAATCAGACGAGAAAGAGCCCAGCCCGGGAGGACATCTGATAGCATGATAGGATGCAGCTTGCTCTATGTGAGATGCCTTCTTTTGTTACAAGTGCCAAAGCCACCAGTGAACTTCCATCCTTTCAGTCCTGAGCGGGTAAATTAAAATGCTGGTAGCCCAACATCATGTATGTTGTATGGCCCCTCTTCAGTGAGGTGTTTAAACGTGTGCTTAATCTATTACTATTCAGCAGTTAAGCACTTAACTTGCACCAAAATCCAGGGCAAGTTAAGCATGCACCTGAAGCAGAATATATGCTGCATATTTTACAGCAAAATTATTTTGGCAATGCTTGAGAACATTTAAAAAATTTATTGAGACCATTTTTAGATCTCGCTACTTTTCAAGCCCTGGTTTCTGTAAGACGAACAGCATAGAGCACAGAAGGAGAGAAAGATAAAACTTAATCCAGAATGATTCAGAAGATGTCCAGAATAACTTCGCTATAGATAGAAGAAGGTCTCAGCTTTGAAGTCCAAAATCTGCAGATTATTCAGGGCTGGAAGCAAAAGCTCAGTATCTCCTCAGCAGGCTTTGAAGCGCCCCTTTTCACCACCAGTACAAAGATCACATTTCTAGATGTGTAAAAAGAAGAAAAAAAAAAAAAGGCATTTGATCTAAAGCGAGATGTGGCCCGAAACCATGCGCTGCACACGGCTGCACTGGAGACCGCGCGATCCCGGAGGCGAGGGCAGGGAGGGCCTTTGCAGGGAGTAAACAAGGGCGGTACCAGAGGGGCAGCTGTGGGCGGCATGTGGGGACGAGCCCCGGGAGAGGTGACAGGGCCCGTGGGGCCGCGGGGAGGTCAGACGTGGGAGGCCCCGCAGTTTGTCAGGCAGCTAACACCATCATTACCCGCGCACATGGACCGGCCAGCCCATAAATCACATGCAGATTTCCAGGCCAAATGTCCTCTCCGTGGCAGTATGCAGCACGGCACCCTCCCCATTAGGAGATATTGTTTTATAATGAGCAATAAAAGGGAGCTCTCGTGGCGGCTGATGAGTCACTGCAGGAATCGGCAGCCACGTCGAGCGTCTTGATTTTTCTGGGCATTGCACACTTTCCTTTTTCTTGACATCGGGGGAAGATGAGTGTTGGATGAAGCGTGGACTGCACAAAGGAGTCAGGAGGAGAGGAAGGGGCCAAGGGTAGAAAGGGAGGCATGTGCAGGAGGAGAATCAAGTCCTCCTTGCTGCCTTCATCCCACGTAGGATACGGGTTGGTTGCTGCCGTACTCAAGGATCCCTGCCTGGCGTCGGCATGTGTCATCCAGCTATTTCCCACATCACTTCTCCCTGGTGCTCTCTGCCTGTAACTTGTCCCCACAGCTTACCGAAGATGGTGACAACCCCATCTACCCCAGCCTCTCCCACCTTGCTGCCAGGCCATGGCCAGGTCTTGGTCCTCCGTTTAAGAACACCAGCTCCTTCACTGATATCTGCCCCCAAAAAAAGAGAGGAGAGGGGCACCGAATGGGAGGTAACAAATGCAAGATAACGCACACCCAAATAAAGCATTTGAGCTACTTGCTGGATCCCGAATTAACTGCAGCCATCTATACAAAATGCCCAGGCAGCTCTCCGAGAACCTCTGCTGTTTTATTCTGTGGAGGTCGAAAAGAGCAATCGCTGTCTCGGGCTCTGTGAAGAATACCTCACAGTATTGTTTTTGTGCCATTATATATACTGAAGGCCTGTGCCCCATTGTGATCATCTCAGCTCCAGAAAAGGATATGGTAAAAATAGCAGGGGCCTGGGGACAGGTGACAAAGATGATTAGAGGAATGGAAAAATGGGTGTGTACAGGGATCTCAATGTAGGATATGTCACAGGTCTACAGTCAGCTGCTTCTCCGACCAGCTGAGGCAGGCCCGGCTCCTTCAAGCCCCTGGTGGGAGTCTCTCTGTCCATCTGTCAGTCCGTCCCTGCAGACAGCTCCGCTGCAGCTGGGTGGTTCTCCCTCTCACGGTAACATCCAGTGTCTTTAGTATCTTTTGGCTTGTGGCCCTGGTAAAAGAGATCTGCAGCCTCTGGAAACGGCATCTTCCCAGCTCCGTCTCTGTCTTGGCGCGGCCTCTGCCATGCCAACTGCCGACTCTGAGGCACTCTGCAGCCTCGCGTCTGGTTTCCTAAAGCTCTGCTATTAAAATAAACCTATGTTTGCCCATGGTAATCTCCTCTGTCCCCCCATCACACACCTTACTCCTGGAGACTCACAACGCAGCCCCACACTCCCCACGGGATGATTCCATGGCTGTGGCCCTCACTTGATACCCATGGAATGTGGCTCCCCTTTCCTGACCCTCTCTGCGCCTCTGCGCTCCCGACGTGGGCATCACCTCCCGTTAGCCATGAGAACCCGAGGTGCCCCAGCTGGCCACCTCATCTGGGAGAGTAACAGGCAAGGGGCAACCTATATTCAATCCCTGTCTCAGAATGGGATAAATCACATGCAGAAGACTTATGGAGTGCCAAATGCAGGGGGGAAGGGCTCCAAGCATTTTATTTTTCTTTGGAGTTTTAAGTTTTCCAGGAAAAAAGGCATGGGAGCATCACAGAATAGGATGGGAAAGGCACATTTTTCATCTGACCAGCCATAAAAAGCCTCGGGGTGAGGATTACACATCCTCTGCTCCTCTTGTATAACAGGACAGGCAGTAGCAGGGCTGGGGAAGCTGCTTAGACGTCCCTTCTCAGAGTTGCAGGGCTGCATGAGGTTGCTGAAGGTTGCTCTGCTCTGCTCAGTGGAGATGGGCTGAGCATTCCCAAGCCACAGAGAGAAAATCACCATGCTTGTTTCCAGTGAGTCTGGAAGGCTGAATCCCCAAAGTCCTGTTGTGTCTTATTTAGGAGGCTGCCTCAGGTTAGCACATCACCCTCAAAAGAAAAGCAGGATCTGAAGAGTGAAGAAGAGATCTGTAACTTTTGCCAGCCTATATACTCTTGCTCTAAATGTCCTGGTCTGGCAATGACTCTGTACACTGATTTGATGTCAGTTCATCTCTCAACCAGTCCAAGGGTCAGAGATACAGAAAAGAGGCATAGGGCTACTTTTGGCTCGCGCATGTCAAACATCAGCTCGACACCACTGAGGTCTAAGTGGCTCTCTTGCTAGGGAGGCAGACAAGAAGTCAGGAGAGATATTTTTGTAGAGGCAATCAAATACTTGTAAAGAGTTAATAGAGAAGTTAGTGCTAAAAGTAAAATATAAGACATGTCTTCAAATCTCCTCAACTATGGAAATGTAAAAATCTCCTCACCTCTCATTTTTCATATCAGCATGCCTGTATTGCAGACCTCTCCTTTTGTTACACAAACACTTGCCACGGTACATACCTCCCTTCCTTCACCGTCATAAATTACCTTGGGGATGCTCCCTGTGACGCTGATACCAGTGCTTTTCCTCAAAATCTCTCTTCTCCCTTTTTCTAGCACGCTCCTCCTTGGCTGATCCATCTTGGGCAAGCGAGCGAGTGCTTCGGATGGTGCTCCGCTCCCCTCAGGGAGCATCACTCTTGCTAGCTGCGAAGCACCCGTAGCCGTGCACCTTTTAATGATGCTCCCCTTTGCCTCTTAGCAGGCTCATCGCGAGTCCTGTACTCCATTTTCCCGTAATAACTCAGCTGCCGCCAGGTTGGTGCTCCTGACACTCACATTCCTTACCAAGACTTCCCGGACTTGCCCCAGCTGGAGTGGAGCGATGCAAAGTGACTGCCGTGCTCCAGGGAGGCGATAAGGGTTCACCTCTTCCGTGACCTCCAGTAGTTCCACTGGGGATAGGATAAGCAGCAGGCAGCAGAAGAGCCTATGAATTAATGTTCCCTGCAGCTCCCTGGGGTGGTGTTATTTACTCTTTACTACGCATCTTTCTGCAGACCCTAGCCTATACATACTTGGTACCATGTTTACTGCCTTAAACTCCTCCTTTAGTGAACTGTACCAAACTGAAGCCAAAGAAAGAATTGTTCCCTATTGTAGATGCTCAGACAGATAGGAGAATTCTTCAGCTGAATGATTTCCAATGCTAAAACAATCAGTGTAACTCTACTCGGGATAAATATATGCATGCAGAATGCAGTCAGAGCATTTATGCCCTTTACCTCCACAGGACACATCTCTACCCAGTAATCTACAAGCACATTTTCTCAGGCTCAGCCAGTGGAAAGGATTGATAAGCACTTGAGCAGGCCTCATGTATATTTTGTCTAGGAGGAGGCAAGGGTGACGCACGTGCGCACGCACATGCCAATCAGTATTTAAAATTATTCTGTCACTATGCAATTCTTCTGCCATCTCTTTAAATATTATAGACTATACTCCTTACCTTGCAGATTTGATTGGGGGGGCCAAGGAGGTGCATCATGATACGGCAAAGCCTTTTGCACAATCAAGCATAGAGAGATTACCTGTGGGATCCTACTTTATTTCTACAAGCCAGGACTTGATTTTGATAAAATACATTAGGACGCTGGTGTTCTAGTGTCCTCTGGAACACAAATAAACCCAAGTACTTTTGTTTCAAAGGAGAAGATGATGCCTACAGAATAGGATGGAGTTCAATAGTTGTTAGAGCAGGGAGAAATCAGGATTTTACTAAGAACAAAACAGAATAATAAAATGTTCGGCTACTTCTTCCCTGAACAGCAGGACTAAGAAATGTGAGAACATCCCTTCCTAGAAACACAGTTTTGGTGCCTCCAGGACTCTCATCCCCATCCCAAGGTTTTCATAATTTACCTGCCTAGTAAAACCATTCCTTCTCCTCCAATCTCCCTTTCTCCTCATCCTTCTGTATATTAATTCTTCACCTGTAATGCAGGTCAGGTTACACCTGGCATGTTGATATTTTATATATTGATAAAGCAGGCACCATCACATAGATATTCCACAATAAACAGGAATTCAGAGCCCCTATTCCACTTGATTGGGAGCTGTCCAAAAAAGTCTCAGGATGAAAGAGCCTGTAGGAGCACAGCATGGAGCAGCTAGTCCATTGGAGCACCATGTCTGGCACAGAAGTCCTCTATCTGACAGCCAGCCTTCCACAAAAGTGACCTTTCTAAGTCTCCTTTGTGAGCCCCAATGGGCACAGCTAGAAGTGAGTCTTTCACTGCATGCTGCAAAGCAAGGAAGGTACTCGAGCATAAATAAATGCAGAGAATTAGAGCAGAATACTGTGTGCTTTGAGAATACTATGCTGTGATCTTGAGATTTTGCTGGGAGAAGACAGCATTCTTGGACCAAAATGAGCCTTGGGCCTGGTCAATGCAGCAATGGCCATGGTAAGACCCTGTTACGGAGATCACCCTCACAGGACTGCTCCCTGGAGACCTTGCAAACCCATGGGGCATGGAAAAGGACAATAGCATTTCCTGACATTTGAATATTTTCATTTCTTCCTCAGGATTAAATTTTCAGTTAATAACAGATAATTACATTCACACAGCTGCTAGCTAGGTGTATCTATCCCTTCCACTAGGACTTGGCTGGCCACCATAGAGGCAAGCGTCAAACTTAAGGGAACTACTTTGAGTCCTCACAGAGAAACCTAAAAGAAAGGTGCTGCACCTTCTCACAAAGAAGCATCAAACACTGGTAAGAAATATATTAGCACAATTTCTCAGGTCACAGGAATTTTTAAAGCCATTTCCCCTGTCTTGCACACCTCAGGAACCTCTCACAGAGAAGCTTCCAAGGCTCGAGCCTTCACACCCCCAATGCTGGGAGCTCTCGTTGCTGATCCACAGGACCCCAGGCACATTTAGCTGAACTAAATTTCTGTATGCTAGTCCAACTACCATTTTTTCTGCCCATAATACTAGCACTCCACTCTCCTTTTAATAGAATTGCCCCATAAAGCAACAATTCAGTAGACACGACCTTCTCTTCCCTCTGGATTTAGTCCACCGCAGCATGCACATGTCTGGGAAGGAGGTTGTGCCAAAATGAACATGCAACATCCTGCCAGACCACCCAGGCGATGGGATCTGTTCATTCGAGGACTCCTTTTAAGACTCACTTTGCAAACTAGACCAAAACTCCAAAATTTCTTTGCAAACTCCCTTTGTTTTTTTTTTCTCTTGGGATTAAACTTCTCCTTTTTCTTTTCCCCATCTGCAAGTTACTGCCCTTTTCAAGCTGCTTGACAGAACACTGCCCAATGACACAGTGCTGACAAGCAAAATATTGAATGGCTAAATGCCATTTTCTAAAGCAACATGAGCAGCTCACTACCTTAAAATGGACCACAGGCAGAGACTGGGAGAAGCACCTTTTCAAACCGGTGCTTGCACTGCTGCAGCAGGACTTAGGGATCTAAGACTCTTAAAAGAGTGTTCTGAATCCTAAGAGGTATAATGAAAAGACTTGTATTTTTGCCTCTGGTCTTTATAGTAGCACAAGTTGAAAGAGTTTTGTTATCGATTCTGACCTAATGCAATATTGATATGAATTCTAAATACTATGTGTAGATAGAAAAGGTGCAATGATCAGATCAAATCGAGTCTATTAATGCTAGTCCGGGCAATTTTGCATTGTACGACATGACAAAAAATAGACAAGACCTCACTTGGCTTCTGTGTGTGGAACCCTAGCAGGTATGTGCTTTTTATGTTCTCATGCCTAATCAATATATCTTTCTTTTTTGCTCTGGTCACAGAGCCACTACCCAAGGACTGCATGATGAAGCTTAAATGCTGGGACTTCACTTCACAGTGCTGTTTTCCCTTCCATTTCTGTATAATCACTGTCATTCTGGAGAGATTAGGTATTGTATACTAGGGAACATATTCATAGGGCTTTTGTGTTTGCCTTCATAATAACAATAATAACAGAAGTACTGATGGTAGCAATAGTACAAGCAGTAAAAAAAAAATCTAAATACTTGTCCTGAATAGCATCCTCATTGTGCCTGTACTCTAATCTTTGTAAATGGTGATCATCTTTTGTCTTCCTGGAGCTAGAATATGCTTTATTCTTTCAAGTTTTTCTTCACAGAAACTCCTTTCAAGGTTGAGGCATTGTTGGAAGCGAACACCATTGGCTTTGAAATATATCATTTAAGCAGGAGAGTGACAAACAACCTACTCTGCTCCTGGGAGAGTAGCTGCGTGTTCACTTAATGAGGTAGCTGAAGACATCTCTGGTGCCTTTCCCACTTTGAGACCAAATGCCAGAGGCAAAATGGTGAGCCTTCCTCAAAGAATCCCTGCTTTTGCTCTAAGATGTCAAGCTCGGTGTCTCCATACACTTTATTGTCATCTTTCTGGAAGGGTTGTTGTGACTGGCATAGCTAATAAAACATTTTTCTTTTTTTTCTACTCAGATCAATCCCAGGCCAATACATGGAAAGAGTGATGTGTGCTGGGAAGCCTTCTGTAAATTAGAGTACGATGGCAAATATTATTGGCAGGCAAAGGCAACGCAAGCTTGACTGTATTCTGCTCCCTTTTGAGAGCATGACATGTCTTGGTGAGAGGTCTCCAAGACCATTATGCCTGTTACTGTTCATGCAGAGTGGCAATAAGAGAGCCAACGGTACCAATTATGATAAATGTCTGGTTCAGTGGCACTGAATAGAGGCAGACAGAGACGTGTCGCTCAGTGAGCTTTATACACAAGCTACCGCAGAAAATTGTACGGGGACAGGAAACTCTCCATCTGCCCCAGGAGCTGCCGTGTACCTGTAAAGCAATTTTTCCTTGTAACTGTGGCTTTTTATATGCACTAAACTCACTACAATATTTGTTTCAAATATTTACTCCAAAAAGGCTCCTGGAGCAGGAGGGGGTCTATGTAGCATCTCTGTATGTTATATTTGGAGCATACGTTGGAAGAGAATTCTTACAGATTCCTTTTCATGTATCACTTAGATAATGAGTATGCCTAAAATTCTAAATATAGGGTAAATGTCACATGCACAGGGAAGAATTCACCCATGAGATAAGTTACAGATTTATGATGCATAGCTCATTAGGTTTTGTTATCTGATTCACCAAGGTTTCGATGAAGACGAATTGCCAAACAGGAAAGAGGCAAAGAAAATCCAGTTCAATTTATTCCGTGAGGGATCCATCCTTTCTGCATGACACTGTGCTAGGTCAAGTCTGCTTTAAATCCAGGCGTATGCAATCGGTTTATGCCACAGTTTGATTTGATGGTACTTAGCAATCTCATCAAATGGTATTTATTTCATCAAAGGAAGAGAAACAGAAACTTGTCCAGAAACTGGAAGCCTCCCTCATTAATCTAATGAGACTTGCTCTTTCTTCCCATTTCACTTTTATGCCTGTTGGGGACAGGAAAGCTTTTTGTTTTATCATCGTTGTCCATACAGCTCTCCCACACTGCAGAATCCACGATGACTGCATTTTCGAAAGAGTATCTCCCCAGGGACTGTAATTATTCATCTTTCAGGAGACACAAGATCTATAATACACAAGTGCTGCAGACAAGAACTAGTTTACAGGTTTATCTCATGACTGAAAGTATAATCCATCTTCACTGGCATGATTTAGGAGGTGCAGCATAAGAAGAGAGAGAAAGTGGGTCAACTCCATTTCAACTTGCCTTCTGCAGTTCACATAGATGCTGGTCTTTTAATTTCTCATCGAAGAGAGTTAACACTTGAATGAGCAGAAGAAGTGGGTCCTATTTCACGTGTCCTGAAACGCATCTGGTAGCCGTTAAGGTTATGTGTGCACCAGGACTGGGCTTCCTGAGAGCTTTCTCTTTGCAGCAATGACCTGGCCTGACATCACCTCTGCCAGGAACAAGCCAAGCAAGAAACCTCTACTCCTGCTGGAGATGGTGACGTGAGATCTGAACACTTTGACATTGTCACAGGCAAAGAACTGAGCCGTAGGTGGGAAACTTGGCTGAATTAATGGGATTTCCTTAACGGTTTCTCTAATAGCGGTAAGATTAACTCCCTGAATAGGGCTTCCCTAGCTCCCCATGTTTTCTCTAGTGGATGGTGCCTTAAGACACTTTTAGCTTTCCTTTTTCCCATCAAACCAGTTGATCCCTCACTAACATCACAGAATATCCCAGTAGCAATTACAGCAAACCCTTTCCCACAAAATTTTGACCTGGAGCTCTGGCTTATGGCAGTTTTAGCTTCCTAGACTACCTTAATATTTAAACACGCAGGAGAGACGACACTTCTCTCTCTCTCTCTCTCCAGGCATCTCAGTTTGGAAACTGAATACGGCTTTTTAAAGGTAAACCTGAATGGACTTGAATTTGAATTGAGAGTTTAGGTGGGTAGCAGTATAACATGGCCCTTCTCTGACCATTTGCTTCCAAAGCTTTTTTTTTTTCACTTTCCCCACATGTTTCTAATTTTCTTGTATGCTTAAAGTCCCCACTGTAAACAGCCCATTTCTCTGGGCTTCTTCTCCCCCCACCCTACAATAACCATCTGTTTTTCCTAAAGCATAAACATAGCTTGTCATTTTCATGCTGAGGCATAAATTGCATTCAACAACCCCCAAAGATGTGCATTTTTCATAAAAACCTTGCTAAAATTTACTTTCTATGCTCTTATGTCCAGCCTTGCCTGCTTAAAAGGTAATTCAAGTGCTATCCAGAAAAGTTAATACAAGATCATTAACCCTGGTCAACATAGAGAATATAGGGTCTCTAACAGCAGAGACCTTAGGAAGCAGGATAACAAAGCATCAGTCCCACGTGCCCATATTGCCAAGTATTTCAAGTGACTACACTCAGACAGGCAGGGATAGCTAAACTTTCCCCCAGACATCTCAAGTGGAGGATGAGCATTCCTCCTGATGCCGTGGCTGACATTATTGATTCTGAAAGCAGCAGCAGCAGGACCGCACCTCTCTGCCTTGCTTTTGGCAGTAGAGATTAAATCAGCTCTGCTGGCTCTCCATGGGGTGACAGAAACCAGGACCCCCTTAACATACTCAAGTGAACTCTGTTCAAATTTACAGACAACATATTTCAAGAATAAAAGGACTAAAATCCAAGCACTGCAGCCTTAGCTATCCAAACTTGTAGTCTATACAAGTTTCACCCCTCAAATATTAATGAGCATGGAAATCCTAAATCTAGGCTTCTCCCAACTTGTATATTTGAATCTTAATATTGCCCCTTGAGGCTGTCTGTTTTGGAGATGGTTCGCTGATTAAAGGCATACCAGACAGAGCTGGTAAATCAAGCCACCAGTCATTTGTTAGGCAGGGTTACTTGATGATTTGAATAGGGAGACACACTTTAAAATCAATCCCATCATGTGGCCAATATTTAGGAAAAAAATGTCCTCATCTCTAATATTTATAACTCATTCAATTTATATGATCTGAAGTGAACTAAATTTAAAATAAATCTTATTTATTTGTCACTATTTCGCATCAGTCAGTGAGCTGGCTGATTTATATGATCATTTGTATCACCATCACGCTAGAAGTGCTTGCCCACAATAACTACCATCGCTTTCCTGCCTCTCATGGACTGTGCAATTGGAGCTTGCAAATACCGCAGTAATCACACACAGGCAAAAAATAAATACAAATGAATTATATCATTTTCATTAGTACTGAGCCTTGCAATGTAAAGAAACAACCTATAACTAAATGAAAATTTAGGCCTAATCTACTCAGACCATATCCCTTAAATTATATAGTCTCTCTGAAAAAACAACTCATTTATTTATTCTAAAAGCCTTTCAGGTTTTCAGCTCACCTTCATTTTCATGCAATTACAGGATGGCAAATTGTGGCAGAAATTGATTTGTCTGGACTCATACATCGCTAGTTCTCTGCCTCCCCTGTTACTATAGTTTCTCCCCAACACCTACCCTTCTTTGGCATTTTTCTAAGAAGCCAACCACTGCGCTTCAATTTATTACACCCTCCTCGTGAGGATATCAATGGCCTCCCGGCAATGGGCACATTACACTTCTTGCGTGGGTGGAGCGAAGGTTCGAGAAGATTTTCTGAGTACGGGAAGCCACTTCCCGTTAGCCCTTTAGAAAGAAAGGAGGAATATTTACCCTTCCTTCTATCAAAATCACAAAAAGGTAGAAATATTGTATTTCCTCTCAAAATATTCTCTCATGGAGGGAGAAGGAGCCTGTTTTAGAACAGATGTGAGCAATACTTGTGCCTTGTATTTTAAAGCAATGATCTGTTAAAGCAAAGAGTTAAAACCACACGTGACTGTGCCTCTGGCATGGACTTTGTGGCTTTGGTTGTGAAGCTTGTGCAAAGGTCTGATGCTGCCAGGACCGCCCAGAGCTGGGGGAACCTGCACCTGGTGCTGATCTCTGCACTGGGCAAGCAGGCACCATTAGCACTTTCACAAACCCCACTGAACTCTGAAGTCCTCAACACGGGTCTCAGCCTCAGATGAGAAATTTTGCCTTGTTCCTACCTGACCTCTACAAACAATTCTTTGCTTACTTGGAGGGGAAAAAAACCCAAATCTAGTCTTGCCAATGATTTTCAAGACCAACACCAAACTAAGCAGTTTGGGCTGTTACTAATGGTCTAGCCACCAACACACAGACAAATGTGTTCAATTCAAATCTACCAGCAACCAGAGTCTGCAGCTATTGAAGCTCTGGGGGCATGTGTTCACATGATTGTTTGAATTACAGCCATTGTGTTTCTAAGTGTGTATATTGCAAAAGTGACACTGACTGGGAAGTTCACTTGCTAACATCAGGATACAGAATGAGGAATTGAGCAGCAGAGAGGAAACAGAGAAACAGAGTGGAGACCTAAGGAAAATAGTATAACACGGCCCGCAGAGAACATGCAATCTGGTGCTGGAGCCACATAAGTGCTTAGACATAAAAGGTGGATGCGGGGACAGAAAATCCCCTGGCAGACACACTGTTGTGAAGCCACAGTCCCCAGAGGAACGTTACCTTGGAACATGACTTCTCCCACCTTGATCTTTACTGAGGAAAATTTCCACCACCGCCCAAGTAGCTTTGTCTAATTGAGAGATTCAAAATTTCATTTTCTCTTATTCAAGAGAATCATGAAAGGTCCTTCAGGACCATTTTTCACACAGCACCTACCTCACAGCTGTCTTCATTGTCCCCTTATTGGCATGATCTCTTCTGAGGATGCTCCTAGGACATACAGTGAAGAGCAGCTCTATGTTCATGCAAGTTCTTGTTCAGCTGCAGATTCCCCCTCCCTTGTGCAGCTTAAAATCGTAATTTAAAAAGAAATGCCGGTCACTATAACAGACAATATGGAGGGAAGGGGGAGTGGATAGAGAAAGAGAGTGCAAAAGTGAACTGTGAAAAAAACACTTAGTATGGAGTCCCACCCTTCATGTTTCTTCCATTCACATGTTTCTACCGCACTGAACAGGATGGAGTCCAGGTTGAGGACCAGGTATTTTGCTCAAGAGGCTGCAAGGATGAGTGGCAGCATGGGGGGAGCTTGTCCTGGCTGCCAGGTGGGGTGAGACCCCGCCGTGGAGAAGCAACCAGAGGAGGAGGTTGCACCTTCCCAGGAGCTGTAGGGCAAGGCAGACAAAGTGCAAGGAGGCAGCAAGCAGCAGCGTGCAGCAAAAAATGCCAGAGAGGAGCAGGAGGATGGTCTGAATCACAAAGCAAAGGCCAAATCAGGCTTAGGGTTAGTAGAAGAAAACACACTTTCCTAGGTACCTACAGCTGGCCATAAAGAAGGTATACATCCTGGATAGCAACTGCAGGCGGCTGGTCTGGAGCAAAGAACAGCAACTCTGTGGCATGCAAGAGTCGAAGAGCAGCCTTGCTTTAAATAAGTCTTTTATTTACTCAGACGCACCCATTAGTATCCTTGTTTGTTCTTCTCCAATTTTCATGCTGTGGTTTCTTTTGTGCATTTTGCACTTGGTTGCCCGTGTTTGTGTAATAAAGGCCATCTCTGGACAACAGACTTCTTTCCACTCTTTTAACATTCTTGCTTCAAAGAAAAAGGGAAATGGATCCTTCCTAAAGCACCAGCCAGCTTGATGGGCCAACCATGTGATGCAAATGATAGAATTAAACATAAAGCCTAAGTAAATACGTGTCGCAAAGCGGTACATCAAAGAGCACGTGGCAGCTGATGCGAAGGACTTGTCCATAGTCTGCCACTGTCACTTAAGCAAGTAATCCACTAAATCTAGAAACACTCTCCATTTCATAGTCTGAAAAAAACCCACTTTAAATGGCAGATGACTGGAAAAAGAATAGGATGGGATGAGGACTCCATTCACGTGCTCTTGTGGTGGTGCTGGGCACTGACAGGGCACTGGATTAAAGCCCGTCCCTGGGCGTTAATTCAAAGGCCCAGTGCAGGCAGTCACAGTGAAGGACGTTTCTTGAGACAAAATGTAGGCTTAGATACCTTGCTGACCACCCATTTGTGGTTAAGTGAAGGGACATACATCACTGGAAAACATTAATAGCTCGTCTTCAGGGGAAAAACAGTGGAACACAGTCAGCATTAATCACATCCCTGACTCTATCTCAGGAACCAAGAAGAGGTCATTTTTTTTCCATCAGGAACATCTTGGTACTTAAGGGGAAAAAAATGCATTCACACTTAAAGGTTTCTGTGGTGTAACCATAGAGATGTGTTAATGTAATAATCACACACAGCCGTGTAGGGGCTTGTGCTGTTTTGTGCAAAGGGAGTTAGCAAAGTCCAACCTTTCTCTACACAAACACACCTTTAAAAAATATATATACACACACACATATGTAAGAAAATATGAAGGTTTTACAAAAACAAAATATTTATTTAGAATTAAATAATCTTATTTCCACTAAAACTCATGTCAGTTATGGTCTAGATTAGGGGCAGAATCTTCACCTGGTGTAAATAAGTGCAACCATCGCAGCTCTGGGGATTTGCACCTCCTAAGAATCCAGCCCATCTATTCCACGGGGCTCTGACATTTTAAAGACTGTGCTATGACACACACAGCAACTCTGAAATGCCAGAATGATCCCACTTTATCACTGCGTGATCTCACTGAACACAACAACAAAGCCGGGTTCTTCGTGCACATGCGGAGTGCGTTTCAGCACACATTTCAACAACAACAGTTCATCTACTTCTCCAGTTTTGCCAAGAATTGCAATGGACCTTGACATGGAGTCATCAGGTAACACTGCCTCAGCAAACAGATTTGTTCCAGCCTCTGGACAGGACCTAAATTCATTGCACTAATTGACTCCTTTGTCTATAGAGTTGCTCTTGGGCTCTGCATGGTACAAGAAATATAAATATTCTTAGTGCACAATAACATTATGCCTTGGTGAGATATCTTAATTGACAGTTCCTTTGCCCATGTGCGTGCATATACCATTTATATTATCTGGAACCACAAAAATTAAGCAGCACAGTAAAAAAAACCAACGAATGCAGTATTTCCCAGGTTTGTAAGAAGGGAGTCCTCCTCTACAGGGATCCATCCCAAGCACAGTACAGAGACACCAGGCAATGAACAGCAAAACCACAAATCATCTAATCTTGGGCTGGTGCCAGCCCTCCTTTGAGCAGCAGGTTGCTGTAGATGGTCTCCAGCAGCCCTATCAGCCAATAGCAAAAGCAATCATTTGGGGCTTGAAATGAAGAAAATGGGAGTAATTGAGCAGGGAAGAAGTTGAAGAGAAAAATTACACAAACCTTCCCAACTTAATCACGAATCCATGTCCTTTAATCTTGAAAAAATATTTAATTTCCAGTGCTCTGACATGTTCAAAAGCATTATTTCTATAAAAGTGAGAGGATAATAATTACTTGTCTGTGAAAGAAAAAGTATTTTTCTACCTTTATTTGGCTTCCTTTCCATTTATCCACATAACTCCTGTGTGTTCGTGATTGCCACTATAAATGGAACACAGCAACAATACATTAAGTTGTTTTTCTTCTCTGAAGAACACTGTTAGCTGCTTCTTGCCTGAACTGTGGCACCACTAAATATATATTGTTCTCATTGTCAGGCAGTTCTCTGCTTTTCCATTTCTTCCAGCTTCCAGTGATGTTTTTGGCTTACGCCTGTATTTCAGCACT
This sequence comes from Eudromia elegans, assembly GCA_003342815.1. Classification (NCBI taxonomy): domain Eukaryota; kingdom Metazoa; phylum Chordata; class Aves; order Tinamiformes; family Tinamidae; genus Eudromia; species Eudromia elegans. The sequence goes on along the minus strand of PTEX01000150.1, from coordinate 1,206,141 downwards.
GAGTACATAGACACTGAAGAGAACTTACCTTATGTATGCAAGAGTGGACCTCTACACGGCTCCCACCCCACCGTGGGGCCCATGTTTGCTTGGGCTGTGCTGCCTCCATGGTGGCTGCTGAAGGAGGAAGATTTGGAAGATCCTCCAGAGCAATCTAAAGCATGGTGTGCCCTTCAGTCTGCATAGAAAATGCCCTCTGCTCCAGGCTATTATAGCCCTTCCAGGAACCTCATTTAACCAGCAGGATCTGGCATGAAAGACAGGGAGCACTCGGAGTTCTTCAAGTGCCCAAACACACCGCCAGCACTTAAGAGCAGTGTGGAAAATCCTACCGAGTATCCACACTCAAGCAGGGAAGTAACTTATTCCAAACTTAGTTTTCACTAAGGTGTTTGGGCACTCAATAGGGACAACTCAAAGACTCAAAAGCAGGGATCTTGCTTGGAAAGCACCCCTGAAAATACAGGTCTCAAGCCCACGCAGATTGGCAACTGGAAGTTGTCCTTTCCCAGCAACGGAGTTATGTCCTTTCAGTCAGGAGCTGGTGATCCCTGAGCTCCCAGAGCATGTGGGTGCACCTTCATTTCAGGTGGGGGTTTTCAAAAGAGGTGACTCTGCTGGAGCAGAGACCTGCAGCTGTCGTCGTGCCCACACTAGCTCTGATCTGCCTTGTGGGAGGCACCTCAGGGAGAAAACTTGGCTCAAAATGAACACGAACAAACAATGAAAACAGTCAGTTTGGGGGCACTACAAGCCAGCTGTGGGAGCACTAGTGTCACCACAGCAAGGTGACAGGTTTGTGTAGCCAGAAATGAGAGGGCAGGAGGCAATCATTCCCTTTGGTAACAGACCACAAAAATGATAGCCCAACAGATGGAAGCCTCCAATCTAAACTAATATGAAGAACAAGTTAATTTATTCCTTGGCAGCTGTAATGGGTGGACTTAGAGAAGAATATTGCACTGCTGCTGTTTACAGCAGCATGGACGATGACAAAAATGCTAAGTGTTAACAGTGTTTGAAGTCTGTCAGTTTTCATTAAAAAAAATATGTATCTGAGAAAGGATGCAGTGGGAGAACTGTGAATTTCCTTCCTCTTCTCTGTTTTAAGTCATGCCCAGTTCAAGTTGCATGAAGACATTTATCTTGGATCTGTAAGGGCTTTGTTGTGGTTACCAGGAAAATAGAAAGGAGTGACTGTGTTGGTGATACTTTTCTATTATGAAATAACAGCTAAATTGATCTAAAACATGAGCGACTTGCACAGAGAGTATGTGGTATTTTTCCTCCCTTTTTCCCCCCTGACTACTGCCCTTGTAATCATATCATAAATTGAACAGAGAATGCAACATCTCTTATGATCCTTCCTCAAGGTGCTTATCATTAGGGATGAGAGAACTCATTTGGCCTGAGTTAGTTTGAACTTTGCTGGTTTGAGAGTTGCTATCCCTGTAAATCAGATTCATGAGATAAAAGAATATTAGGGCAATCTGAGTCTGAGAAGGAAGAAGGTAGTGGAGGCTGATTAGGTTAGTTGTCTGCCCACAGTATTAACGATGTTTAAAGAGGGCAGTGTCCTTTCCAGGCCTCATTGATGACTCCCTGTAGTAAGAAAGTGGAAGGGAAAAAAGAAATCCAAAGAAGGAACATAGAGCAAAGCAGAATGAGAAAGAAACTCAGGAATAAAAAGGAGAAAAGCTGATCTTGTACCAAAAAACAGAGAGGGAACATTATGATATCCCATGTAACAGGAATCTGCTTAGGTCAGTCCAGCTTCTGGTTTCTTCTTCCAGCCTTGTTAACTGTCCAGGGAGCCTGCTCACTGTATTAAAAAAAAAAATCCTTATTATAGGGCTTTTTTTTTTTTCAGTTCTAACCAGCTTCAAAGTGCACTGTGAATCCTTTAACACCAAACACAGAGGAAAGGCCAGCTACAGTTCTTCCTCCCCAATACACCTAGTCCTCAGTGCTGCATTCTCTGCCCCAAAAATACGTGGTAAGAAAGAGGCATCTAATCTCCACAGACCATTGACTTCAATGGGCTTTGGACTGCTCGAGCCATTCACTTTTGTATTCTAAGGAAACCAAAAGAAAGTGCATGAAGATCAGAGGCAGATGAATATCTTTATGTGTAAAATAGCTTGAAAGGCAGGGCTTAACCCAGCAAAACGGAGAGAAAATTCACAGTCCACCTACTCTACCCAACCATAGATTTCTAATTGTGCCACTGATGATAAATCTAGAAGAAAAAAGTTAAAATTACTTGGAAGGAGGGGGGAGGGTCATGAGTGTGAACTTAAAGCCTGAAAAAAGTAGTCTGAGGACTTCATCTGTCCCTACTGAGTTCCTTTCAGGACTGACAGCATATCACATTATTTTGCTTCTAATTTTCTCCAGAGGAAAAGAAAATGACAGAGTATTAATGTTAAATTAATCAGAGGAGCCAAATATATCTATATGCACAACATATCTGCATCTCTGTATCTCAGAAAACTTTCTACCCTAACTGAGTACCAGCTGGAAGAGAAATTCTTGCAGTGGAGCCCTTTCTGTTTAATCCCTTAATCTTCTCAACATCCTCAAGCAGCAGGGCTTCTCTCTCAAGCCCGGCTGGAAAGTAACATCTGCACCGTTGAAAGAGAAGAAGCACCGGAAGGCAACACTGAGCTCTGAACTGCCGCTCCCCCTCTCAGTAATTTTCTCCTAAAGATGCTACTTAAGGGCAGTTTCTGTTTAATGGCAACAACATGGACCAGGCAAAACCAGAGGCTAAGATAATTTCTAACTGTGTTCAGTTCTGCCTTCCTGTGCCAAAGCGTGGCAGGGGAAATCTATATGTCGACAAGATTAATGCAGTAAATGCTGATATGCCCTCAGACCTGCCCTTCACCACCGCCTCTTGACTTTTTATCCATGCAGGACATTTGATAGCTTAACCACAGTGACGTTCTTCCCCATGCCTGGCCTTGGCTGCCGGCCCTGGAGCGATATTAGGGGGTTGCAGAGCCTCTTCCAGACCAGCCTGGGCTCAGGGCTACGCTGTGTGGCTGCCCGAAGCAGCTGGGGAGCCTCTTCTTGAGCACAAGGCCCCCCTTTATGGGTCCCCTGGTCAACGCAGTCTTAGAAGATAGTGGGAGAAGTCGGGCACACACTCCCAGGCTGGCTGCGTCCTTTTGCAGTCTGACAGAAAGGGGGAAAATAATCCCCTGTCAGAGTAGGTATAGAATATGTATTGACATACAGGATTTGTACCTATTAACATGTGTTAAAGGATGACCAGAGTGGAAGTAATTTTCACATGGAGAATCCCTAGTCTTTCTATGAGGATCTGACTTGTGTCCTCCTTGTCTATTCTTTCTTTTCCTCCCTTTTCCAGATCTCATAATACTTCAGGGCTAGTCACTATTGCGGAAGCGAGAGGTGACTGTAGCTCTGTTAGATGGTCTGTTTCTGAAATGGCATCCACAGCCAATCAAGACACTTTTTACCAATGCCTAAGAATTTTTTCAAAGAAATTCTCCACACTTCCTTCCTCAACAGCCTTCCAGCTTTATAACAGCAACCACTTTCTCCAGGGGTCAGTGCCTAACCCACGAAATACCAAAGCTGGTTTTTGGAAGAAATATGAGACTGGGAGTTAAAACCAGGCATTCGCTGAAAAGGGCAGGTGCCCCGTAGTTACAATGCACCATTTTGGTCTTCAGCACTTTCATTCCTCTGTCTGAAATCTGTACCTTCTTGTGAGATATACTGGATGTACTCTGAATTCTGGTGGGGATTAAACACAAAGAACGTTCTGGTTTTGCTTTCTGGAGTCAGAAGCTCTGACTCATTGCACGTCTGCAGTGAGATCAATGCCCAGGCCCAGAGCTTCCTTCCGCCTAGATGGTGAAGGCTGGAGAGCTTTTGATGCTTGACAGGGTGAAGTCTCTCCCTGAACCAGCAGCTCAGCGAGCCGTGATGCCACAGAAAAGACACACAGATGAGACACTGAGATGGCATCACAGCACTGGTCCAGGAGGATGTTCAGGGGACCTGGAGGGTGCAGCACAGGTGTCTGCACCCATCACACAGACACTTGAGTACTCCAACCTCTCAAAACAGGTCTCATTAAAATATACAAGTAGTAAATTAAAAGAGGGCAGGTTATTGAAAGGGGGAAAATTCAGGTTGAGTGGGTGAAACAGATTAACTTGAAGGGCCAGTGAACAATTTCTTTTTATCTCCTCCAATCCTTGCTCAAGGACTCATTCCTTGTTCAGGAAGGTTGTGCCATGTCCACTGCTTTGTAGGGGAAAAGCAATTGTCCACATGTCTCTTCGTCAGGGTTTTGGCCTGACCAAGAGTGCAGCAGCGAGGAGCTTCTTAATCTCATAATCTCTGTAACAAAATGTGCTACCCACAGGAGGCACAACAAGCAAATCAGACAAGGATACCTGGGTTCCTGCTTTCTGGAGGCTGCTCCAGCTGCTTAGCCATCCAAGGTTGTAGCATGCTCTGCTGCTTTCCTGTCTGCAGCGTTTCCAGGGAGGGCCTTTAGGGCCTTTAGAAAAGCAGAGTTAATGCAAGAGTTCACAAGCAATAGAGTGCTGTTAATGAAAGCTCTGAGAAGGACACAAGGCAGGGAAATTGATCCTCACAAACCTTGGCCTTAGCCTGGACAGAGGTATTTATGACCATGATGCTTTTTGCCCTGTCAGTGTCATGGTGAGGTATAACCATGGTGAGGTATACCTCATGGTATAACCGATGTTGCTGCTTCCTCCCTGGAGCTGCACTGGGAATATAGTGAGGATGAGGATAGAGAATGCCAGGGATATGCCATGCTCTGGCTTTGGGAGCTGGTAGCACTACTCTGCTCACAGAGTATTCTGCACACTCTGCTTAAGCGGAGTAGCGGTCGGAAGTGAAGTAGGTACATGCACCTCTTGCTTCCAGTTCTGATCCCATCACTTTGATTTGCTGATTGCGTACTTTGAGAGTGAGGATAGAAAAGAAGCAAGCTGTGAGAATATCTTCTTTTTTTTTTTTTTTCTTTCCTTTCTTTTCCTCCCCCCTCTCTCATGGAAGTACTCTGGGAATAGGGAGGGTGGGTGGGTTGTGCTGCAGCATTATTACTGGGACCACTTGTGACACTTTCTCATTAGCCTGTGTCATGGGAAGCCAATCTGCTGCTCAGGAAGCAGGGAATGATTTTCAGGCACAGATGATGCAGCCTGGCTTTGAACGGCTTAGGCCTTGCTGCCACAGAAGCACCAGCAATGTTCATTTAACGCGCATTGACCTCTCCCCGACCTGGGAGAAAGAGACAGCTCCTGCTCTGGCTTATTACCATGCTATTTATTTATTTATTGGTAAAGATTTCTGCCTGGCAATATATGAGGAGAAAGATATTAAATTCTGCCTGCAAAAGGTGCAATTTGTCTGGCTTCTGCACAGCTGGGGGAGGGATGCCAGCTTGCTTATTCTTCTCCTCCTGCAGCCATGCTGAAGGCACGTGCTAACCTTAAAGAAAGCAGTATGGAGTGAGGACAAAAGGGGACGTCTGGCCAGTGGGGGCCTCCCGAACATTAAAAGTGGCTATTCTCCAAGGCACCTGGTTGCTGAAGTGGGTTCATGCTGCTTGTCACTCACTGGGGAACCTGTACCTGAGGAGGGCACAGTGGTCCTAAGCACAGATATATCCATCCTTTGAACGTGAAACTGTGAACCACCTCATGCATCCCCTGTTCCTAAACTGTAACCACTTGAGTTTGACCTCATATGGGAATATTTGAGCCGCCCATCACACAGTCCTAAATCAGAGAAGAGAAAACATGAGAAAGATATGAAGGAACTTGTAAAAAAACATGTTTTTCTTCCAAAGTAATTACAGAATAGACCAAAAAGGCACAACACAAAGAAAACAATTACTGGTGGTCCAAAAATGTGCTTAAGTTGAATAAGACTTTTGTCAACTATGTTACATAGGGAACCTACTCATTGCAACCACCACAGAGCCTGGTCCAGCTGACCATGCCTTGGGTTCCCATGCCATAGCTTTATCTCAGTCCCCATTAGAAGGTCAGTTTTGCTCTGCTTAGTCCCCCTCCATCCTGTTTTATACTTCCTTGCTCTACAGATTATTCTGAAAGTTGAGAAAAACGGCGGTTTCAGCTACTTTGTTGCAGGAAGGTCGTTATATTTCCATTTACTACTCGACCTTCCTCGTTTCCCTGGGTTATGAATTACTCTCATGGCCTTTGGTACGATCTTTGCACCACTTGCCTGGGTTGGGAGAGCTCATCTGAGGAGCAAATGGGCATTTTTCTCAGAAACTGTGGGTGCACTGTGGACTGCTGGCAGTCTGGGTGACTTTGACGGCATAGAGCTGTCCCTGAGAAGAATGTTTCTGTAACAGTGGTGGGAAAACAAGATGTGAAACTTCACAACTGAATAGAAAACAAGGATGTGGTCTGAGATTTGAGGAACAGGTGTGATGACCAATCAAGGAAGATATGAAACACATGAACAAATGTAACAGCTAATGAGAGATGAGGCCTGGTTACAAAAGGACAAAGATTACTAGAATAAACAGCTTTGCTTTGCTTTTGCTATGCTGATTCCTCCTTGTCTTGTGCAATTTTGTCCGCTGGAACAACGACAAGAAACATCTGTAAAGAGAGAGCAGCAGGATGGACACAGTGATGCCTCAAAGAACGTATCCTAGATGTGAAGTGGTTGCACCACCTGCATCAGAGTTTGAAGTGCTCAGACTTTAGTTGTCACCATGAAAGGCAAATGCTTGACTGGTACCCACTGCAAAAGGGCTATAAGAGAAGTCTCAGTCATCCAAAGTGGGGGATGATCAGCCGCAGGACTGTGAACTGTCCCCATATGTGCACAGAATGAGAGCTTGAGAGGGATTATTCTACCTACATATCCTTTGTAGAATGAGAAACCAAGAAAGAAGGAGTTAAACATGATTCTGGCAATAAATCACTTTAAACAAATTGCGGAGCACCACAGGACAGAGCCTCACTGCACAGAAAACTCAAGAGGAGAGACCCGCTGTATTGGAGCCAATTGCATTCACCTGCTGACTCTGGCACTTGAGAGCTGGCGTCTCAGTGGTACTGCTGGCTGCTTTTCTGGTAGCAAGATGGAATGTTTACCTAAAATTCATTAAAAGAAAATGTTTATGGCGTTTATTCTGGGCTTAGTGTTTCTGGTCATGTTCCGTGCAAAGCCTTCCAGTTCTGTACAGGATCCATGTCAGATCAGCTCCATACAATCATTGCCCTCTGTTCTGAGATGACCTCTTGGTCTTTGCCCCAGTTTGAGATCAATCTGAGCGTACTCTCAGGCAAAATGACTGTACCCAACTGCAGCACACTCCTGCTCCACATTCTGCTAAGCTGGTTGTAGAGTTAATTGGACAAGGAATGAGGTAATTTAACTTCCAAGAGGATGACAGCAGAAGAAATGCCCAGAGCTATTAAGAGTAGCTCTAGACAGGAGCTAAATGTTTTCACCTTGCTTACCAATGGTAGCCTTCATGCACTGGAAGTTTTAAGGCAATACTTTTCATTGGCAAAGAAACAAGGTGCTCAGAAACACATTGCAGCAGCCCAGGATGTTAATTTGCTCATTCTCTAATCTTTGATGAGATGTACCCCAAATGGGACTGGGAAACGTAAGAGCCAGTAGCGTTACAGCTCTGAAGAAGAATGATGTAGAAGATGGAGTGAGGCCACTGCCAACTTCTAAATATAGCAGAGGAAAATGGGACGTGAATGAGAAAAAAAAAAAAGGAAAAAGGAGGAAAGACAGAGTTTGGATAAAACTAGGCAGGGAGGTAAAGGAAGGAGAAAGGCAGTAAAGAGGAGACACCTCTTCTTCAGTAGCCTCTCTTCTTCACTAGTTCTTCACTTCCTTTTTCCTGGACACACAGAGCAGTAGCATGGCATTGGGAGGAACTGTGGTGAACAGTCAAGAGCCTCCTTAGCAAGAGCTGAGCTGAAAACTGCTTTTAAAATACACACCTAGCACTTCTGAAACCTCTTAGAATCTTCTTTTATGTCCTGGAACTTGACAATGCTGGTTCCCCTTGAATCAGCATAGGGAGGAGAGTCCTTTTTAAGCTCCTAAGGATCACCACAAACCCCACTCTGAAGATTGTAACACATGGTTTAGACCTGACTCACCGGCTCCAGCATGGGCAGCAGCAAGTCACAGGCATTGCCTGTGAGAGGAGGACAGCTCGCCTACCCAGATCCCTCAGACAGGAGCCCGTGGTGTGATTGGAGCCCCGTAGCAAGCCTAGAGCGTAAGGACACGTCTGCCCAACACACCATATTGACACCTCCCCGCAGGTGTGGAGTTCCGCAGCACGGGGCCTCCTCTGCCACGGCCTGCCTTGGACAATGCAACCTGTTGTGCTTCAGTATGTCACTGCCCTTTCCTAAAGAGCAGCTGGGAGAAAACCTGTCTCCCTAAACGCGGATTCATCAGCACTCAGCACCAGGAAAGCCAAGGTCAAGGGTTAAAGCTCGCCTTTATCCATCACCTCTCGGGATGACCTTGGTGGGGCTTCTTGCAAAGGGCAGAGATAGTTGACGCCGTAATGAGCTGCTTTTCCTGGGGGACCCAGCGTGATGAAACAGGGCAGAGCAGCCACCTTCATGTACCAGCGCATGAATACAGGTTTGATTGGTAATAAGTTTCCCATTAAAAATACATGGGGACTTACCTCAGAGAAAGAGCGCGGCTAGACCCCACAGGATAAAGCCTGCTCAGGCAGCTTTTAATGAAGGCAATTACATCCAGTTATTTGAGACTTTCCTTCCTCATTCTTCTCTGAAGAAAATAGGCTCGTTTCATGGAGAAAAATTAGAATGAGAATAAAAATTCATGACTGTTTTGCTTCAACTGTGTCAATTGCCTTTTGATATTTGAATGACAGTTTTGTTAACACAGCTAATATGGTGGTATTTAATATTAGCTTACATGCAGGTATAATAGCCACTTTTCAGAGTGAAATAGTCTTTTAAATTCCAAGGAAATTAATAGATTCTAAAGAAACAAGAGAGATACAACTCAGGTTGTTACTGAGACCATTCATTTTAGTGAGTTAGCCAATATATCAAATCACACATGGAAGGCTCTAACGCTATTTTATTCCGCGGAACTACTGAGTTATTTATTCTCCTCTCAGTCAGAATGGATGCCGCAAGTTTCGTCACTGGTTTAAAGTTAACTTCAAACCCTAGTAGATGAAATGTGCACGTTTGTTTCAGGGCCCTCATCCTCCTTCTCATACACACACACACTCAAACTTGCATGGGGGACCTGACCAGTTCACATTGTGGATCGGTGTCTTTGAACTTGAATCCCAGGCTCATTTTTATAGTAGATGCCATTTGAAGGAAGGAAATTCAAGGCAGACGGAAAATCCTCTTCTGCCCCGCTGGTCCTCTGCTGTTAGTGACAGTGACACAGGCCTTATATTTTCACAGATAAGGACAGAAGAGAGGATCACACCCGTCACCACTCAAGGTTGGAATTATGTCTTCAGGAAAAGAAAATTGTGGTGTTTTATGCTGAATAGAGGCACAAAGACCAAGCACAGATACTTTACACGCCTTTCAGGATGAAATTGCGCTGCTCTGCGGATGTCACGCTTTGCATTGCCTGCGCCCCAGAGCATCCAGTGAGGTGAAGTTAGAGATGTGGACGGAGCTCAAGCGTTGATCTTGCGAGTATGAGAGGTGCTTTGGAGCACTCTGCTCATGATACCCTTAGAGGTGCCAGGGAAGCTCAGAGACATTGTATAAAAATCAACTCTTGTAAAGCTGTCTCCAGCTGGGGACAAAACCTGAAGGACCCATAGTCACTAACAGTTTTGAAATGTTTGGTCTTGCCTTAAAGAACTGAACAGACAACCCAGCGCCTTGTGAACTGTAACACCACCGTAAGCCTAAACCAGGCGTGTGCAATAAGCCCAGCAAATGGCCGGAGAGGCCGGGCCTTCCCCCCGCCTCCAGCACGGCCCTGGTGACAGCAGAGGCACAAAACATCTGCCACACCGTGCGCAAGCTCCCGTCCTGGGGACCAGCGCGCCAGATGGTGTGAAAACCCATTAAAGGCAGGAGCTGTGGGCAAGCAGGAGCGGGGCCGCGCTGGACCCTGGCTAAACCGCAGCTGGGGAGGGCCGGATGAACAGCCCCTTGGCTTTGCTGCCTCTCCGCTCACGTGGCCTCCCCGTGGGAGCCCTTCTAGGGCTCTCCGGCCCGTGACGACAGCCCTTTATGGCCTGTATGACCTCTGTGACCCAGATGTCACTGGGCTGTGTCCCCTCGGCATGTCATAGGGGACCGGGAGCTCCCCTGGTAGCAGCCATCAGGGCCTCTCCCTCCCAGGACAGGCTGTGGGTTCAAACGACATCAATCCACCAAAACCCTCCATTTCCCCTGCGCCTCCTCTGTGGCAGATGCCTCTGAGCGCCCCAGTCTGTCTTGGTCATGGATTCCTGACAGGGATTTCCTCAGGCAGAGCCAAGAGATCCTCTCCCCGCTCCACACCCTCACCTTTCCGCCCGACTGCATCCCCACCTTCCTCCACAAAACCATTATTTAAAAACAGGAAGAAATACTCAGGCAAGCAACCATCCCTGCACCCTCCCTGCTATCTGCTTAAATATCTTTGACTGCAAGACATCCAGTACAGAACAGTCATCAATTTTTAATTCATTTAATCTCTTGGTAACAGTGTTCTCGTGAACTGAAGGGCCCCTGAGGAAGCCTGAGAGGAGCCTCAGCCTAAACATCTTTCCCCAGATTCGGGGGTGAGATGCTGTGGTGGATACCGTGACTCTGCTCAAATGAATATATGGGTTAGCAGGTAAATAACTGCTTAAACATAAGCACTTTTCTCCCCCTCCTAAGCCAAATCGAGACGTGTCGTGGAGCTGCACACATGAACACGGCATGGAGGGGAACATGTTCAGCTGAGAGATTCCCCTTCATTGGAGCTGTGCATGATGCAGCACATTGGAAGGAGCCCTCTGCGTAAACACGTGGGCTGCCTGCTCTCCTGGTCCCACCACTGCTTCCTTCTCGTTCCAGGAAGCTCAGGGAACACCCAGATACACTGCTGCAAATTGAATTCCGCCGCGAATCCGCCCTGGCAGTCTCGGGAGAGCAGGGAAGGCCCTGCTCTTGGAGCCCGTGAGGGTGGGGGTAGCTGACTCCACAGCGCTCACAAACGCTCTGCTTTGGGGCACGGGCAGAGCAACACCTGCACACAGCGCGAGTGGCGGCTGAGCCCGCGGGAGGCGTCAGTGTGGGCAGCAGGAGGATTTTCGGCTACGTTCAGTCAGCTTTCATAACGTTAGCACCCAAAGGCCCCAGCAGGAAGCAGATTTGTTGTGCTGAGGTGCTGTGTAAAAAGAGGGGAAGAGCAAATCCCTCTTCCCAGCATCTTACAATCTAGTGAGACAAGTTAAACAACAATGTATGGCTTCTGCGATAGTTGGAATGCCCCGTTTTATCCAAAGCCAAGTGCCCTCCTCACAGTGGGTACAGCAGTGAGCTTGATGCATGCATCCACAAAAGTGCTGCAGCATCCAGGCAGCAGTGCCGAGATGCGCATGCATACATGGCTTTGGATGCCCAAATTTGGCTGGAAATCTCAAATACAGCGCTAGCAAAAGCAGGAGAAAGGGGCCTGACACCTTTAGACTCTCTTCCCACCTCCCCCAGCCCTTCACCTGAGTAAAAAGCCATTTCCAGTAGTCCCCCAGTGTGTTGGCTGTTCAGAGCATGCAGGGAGGTCTCTGGGCACGCTTTTCTGCAGCCCATGGCGCAGTCCCACTCTGCTGCCAGCGGCTGGTGCTGAGAAGCTCATTTGAGAGGTGTAGTTGCCAAGAGATTTTTTCACAGCTACACTAAATGGCACGACATAATTGCCTCTGTCCACGCGCACCTTATTACAACCAGCAGACTCCTACTTTAATGAGAGGCAGCGCAAGAAGAAAAGGCATTACGCTACAGAGCAACTCAGGAAAGGCATGTTTTTCTCAGGTTCCTTGAGATTACTCAACAGCCAGGACATTTAGGGTTTTCATTTACCCAAAACAGTACCTAGAAAATTATGATGCAAAATGAGTGCTCAATATTTAATGTGAAAGCCCTTGTTATAATGCACTCTTGGAGAGCTGCGGTTCAGTCAGACGCACAGATGCTGGGACCATTTGCATTGCTACTATTTCTTGCAGAGACTTCCCCTAATGTGTGATCCTTTCCTCCATCCTGGTTATTTGTCATTTGCCAACAGCAACCCCTGATGCTTTGTCTGTGAACCTCCAGCTCTGTTGCATGCTATTAAGAACATTATTTTCCATTCTCCTGTCAGCGAAAAGTGCTGGTGATTAGCACTGCAATATCTGGTCTCCTTTATTGTAAATGTTAATCCTTTTTTTTTTTCTTTTTTTTTCAGGATTTCTTTAGCCAGGGGTGTTAATACTTGCTTAATAGAATCAGGCTGTCTTTTTCTTCATCTTGTGTGTGTGTGTTGCCTTTTTTTTTTTAATCTTTGTGTCTTTTGATTTTTTTTCCCCCTGGAGTATTTGCTTTGAATTTCCCTGCTTTTTATTCTGTGATTATCTTTATTCTTTTCTAACATTTAGCACCTAGAACACTCATGGCGTCTAATTGCTCAGTGTCTATTTTGCTTTCTGAAGGCTTTAGAAGATGTTTAAGAGCATGTGCTTGAAGGAGGAGTTACCTACGCTCATCATCACCCGATCACACTTCAGGAGGACAAGGACTGACAGCTGGGAGCCTTCCCTCACTTCCTGCACAGATAAGGCCTTCTTTAGCATTAAACAAGCCTCCATCCAGCCTGAAGATCTTTTCAGGGATGGTAAATGGCTTGACAGATCTCCTCCCACAGCCCACAGGATGTTCTTCTATGGAGAAGCTCGATGTGGAGCCTCTGTCATTTGATGTAAGTTCAGCAATTAGTAGGCCAGCTGATATTGCATGTGCAAAGGTGAGGCTGCTGAGATCCAGACACAGACCAGAGAAGGCTACAGGGTGAAGTGCAGGTTATTGCATTGGCATAGTCTCTTAATGCTGTTCAGGTAGTGGTTTGGTGAAAGGTCCTCTTACTTCAAGGTGAAGAGCATAGCACCTACCATCTCCCCCAAATTGCTATTGTGATGACTTTATAAAAGGAAAGGCATCACCAGGAACAAAGCAATCACCACAGGAAGACAAGTGCCAAGTTAGCTGAAGCTTTGTCTCACCTGATTGCAATCATGTCTTATTCTCAGTAAAGAGAAGCTCCTGTGGCAACGAGACCAGGAAGCAGTGTCTGTTCAGCATCTTTCTGAGGTGGATTTAAGACTCTGAGATGGGTTTCTGCAAAGCACCAATAAACAGATGCTCCCTTGGAGAGGGCAGTTTCAGCAGACACACCTGTGGATGGGCAGAGTTAGAGAAAGTGGGTGGCTCTTTCCAGCCTCTATATGTGCATCCATCTGAGGCAGCCGGGAGGATGCTTGGAGCTCTCCTTCTGTTCTTCAAATTGAGAGCACGAGGTTGCCAAAATCTCCATTTTGCTCCTTCCTTCTAATTTCCCACTTAAATGTGCCTGTGTTATAGCTGTGCACTTTAAAACACTTGAAGCTCTTGGTCACAGTGGTGCACAGCTCCTGAGCCCTGACCCACTTAAGAAATGCAACAAGCTCCCAAGACCCCTACCATCCTGATGGCACTTCAGGCGCCTGCAAAAGATGCCATCCAGTGGCAGGAAGGCAGTATTACAAGAACAGAGAGGGAAATCTGCTTTTGACAACACCATCCTCGAAAAAGTTGATCTCTGGCAGTGCCTTAATTACATAATCAAAATACCCAGGATATCTGTGGGCCATGGTGAGGAACCGAGTGACATGCATCTCTAATTATGCTAATTCAACAGCTTTTTTTATTATTTCCTCAAGCCCTTAGGCTCTTGTTTGTAGTGAATAAATAAAGAGGGATTAGTTACATTTATCTATGTTTTCCTAAGTCTTTACAGAGTAACTGTTATATGTAATTAAGTAATTTGACTGTTCTTGACAAAGCTGATCACAAATTACCAGTGAAGGGCAAGGTGTTACTTATCAGGTCCCATTCCATTTTATGGATAGACCACATGCATCTGGGATTTGTTGATTTTTGTTTCTTTCTGACAGGAAAAACTGGAAATACTAGTCTTATAAAGGTGAAAATGCAGTCTGCTTTGTCAAGTGGTCTGTCTAGCAGCACTGCTTGGGTGTCCATCTGTCTTCTCCACAACGGCTCTGTATTGGGCCAGCTGGAGAGCAGCCCCTTCATTGACAGCTTTCAAGCATCTCCCTTGGCCAGTGTCAGACAGGTGCTGGTGGGATATTTTCAGGTCGTCTTTGCTTAGCAAGATCATCCTGGATTTTCTCTCCATGATCCTGTTATCTGATACTTAAATAATTCACACTCCTAGGATCTATTTTTGCACTTTCCCTATGCTTTGCTGCCTGTCATATCACCAGTCCATATATTCTCTTTTTAAATCTTCTTTCAGTGTGATTTCCCATGTAATCATCACAACAGACTGCTGAATTTCTCTTCAGGAGTCAAGAAACATTGATTTGCAGAGAGAATGTAAGATTCCTAATACCCACCTTTCTCAAAATAGATTTACTTATCCAAGACACAGCTATAGTGTTTCATTTGCTTATTTATTTTTATTTTATTTAATTTTTTAACATGCTTGACCCTTACAGGTTCTCAGGAAATAATTTCTCCTTACAATAAAAGCTGGGTACACAAGCTTAAAATTTACTGTTCTTATTCCACATTTGTTTTTTAGGCAATACTAATTTTTCTTAATCACATTAGCAAACTTCATACTAAATATTCTCACCAGTCAGACCAAAGAAGGCATGGAAACATGTCCACAGCTCCTGAGAAATGGCGAAAAGAGAGAAGGGCCTTCCAAACACATGCAGTATTGCTGTGCTTGCCAAGACGCCTGGCCAGAACTGGTTACAGCCAACCACTGTGTTCTAGAAAATGTGGTATCGGGGCTAGGTTATCAAAGCTGAAAGGCAGCAACTAATCATAATTAAAGAGTGTTTTCTTTGTCTTCCCCTGGGAACTGGTGCTCAGAGTAGAAATTGAAACTCTTTCAGTAAGTCCCAATGTACGGCTTTGTCTTCCAAACCCACTTGTGGCAATAAGGGGAGGAGAATCTGTAAGTGTAGCTAGGAGAACCTTGGGATACAGCCAAGAGTCGTGATCTGGACAGTGCCAAGATGACAGGCACCACAGGAAAGAGGAGTTTCTTCCAAGAAGATTTTTGCTATTTTTTAATCACCCACTACTCCCCATACTAAGTCACAATAGCCATGTCTTTTCTAGGACATGCAAAAATTCTACTCCAGAAAAAATATATTCATGTTGTTCCTGTTTCTTGGGGAAATCTGTGTGGATTTCCCCAGAGAAGCAAGCAGCAGTGAGAGCAATGTGCAGACATGGTTTTGTGTGTCCTTGCTCTAGGCGACCAGGAGGCAGGTAGTGCCTGTAGCCATGTGGGCTGTCACAGCCTGGCCTCCTGGGACATGGGAGCACGGCGCTAGCTTCTCCCATGACCTGATCTGGCACACGGGCTGCAGAACATGATCCAGGAAAGGCAACTTCTTTCAACAAGAGAGACAGGGGCCTGGAGTAGCCACAGCAGCAAGATGGGATGGGGTGCCGGTAGCCTCTCTGCTTTGGGTGAGGTTTCACAGGGTGGCTGAGCTGACCCTACCTGCTCGTTGGCACAGGCGCCACAGAAGGAGCACAGAAGGCATCCCGGAAGGTGGTCCTCTCGTGCTCCCCTCCTCCTCCCTCTCCTGCATGCATTTGGACATGTGCCTGGCCGCTTCCCTCACGTCAGCTCTAGCTTTCAGTCTGCCTGTAAGCTGATTCAGCTCATTAAACTGGGGCCTGTGCTAGGGAAAGAGCAGGAGGCACTCCAGAAAGGCGAGGGAGGGACAATGGGAGCTGCACAGGGGCATCTTCAGACTGTACGAGTGACCATCCTTGGCCCAGCTTCCCCTTGAGGAGGCCCATGGAGGGATGAGCAAGTGGGCACTCCCCTCCCCATGGCCCTGACTCCTTGCCCTGAGGCTGTGCGCCCTGTCCCGCGCTCGCATGGCCATCTAAGACGGTTTGGATGCGAGCTGTCCTTGGAGCCGGCAAGCTGTTGGCTGGCAGAGGCTAGGGAACTTCTCCAGCCCCTGGGGATGACCTCCCACCTGAAGGAACCTCTTCTCTCTGTCTCCCCGTACAAAACACCTGGGATGACCCATCCGTACAGCTTGCCAGGAGTCTGCCCTTTGCAGCCGTAGTGGTGCCACCCCACTGTGCACAGAGAAGTCCAAGGGAACTTTATTCCCACTGTGCATGAGAGGTGTCACACCTGTCCATGAGGGAGGATGTTAATTATTTGCTTTTAGGAGTTTGTGTACTGCTTGCTTAGTCTTTGACAAAACCACAGACCTCGTCGCTCACAGTATTCGACACATTGTCCTTTGCCATCGAGGGAATTCAGTTCGTCTTCCTTTCTGTCTGTCACGGGGAGCCACCAAGCTGTTTCCCCTCTGGCCCAGCCATTTCCCCTTTGTTCGGCCTGCACAAAGAATCCCAAAGACCCAAAGAACCCCACTGAAAATTTCTGATGTTTTCATAGCAGCAAATAAACACAATAGAAACCTTTTTGCTTTTTACTCTGGAACCTTTTTCTCTAAGCACTTCTTAAAACAGAATAGAAAAATCTTTCTCTTTTGCATTGAAATGTGGGGAGAACCACACAACAGATAAGTTCACTTTCCTAAATGGTGCTTTACAGTGTGACAGGTCAGAGCAGACAATGTCTTTGTGGGTCCTAGGGTCTTGGACAGTTCACTGGAGGAAAAAACAAAACAAATAACAAAGCACCTTTGCATTCTTTGCAAGAGCCTTTGCAAGTAGCTGCTCTTGCTGTTTTGTGGTTGCCCCCCCATGCTTCACCGATATCCCCTGAGCTGCTCAAGTTGCTCCTCGGGATGGCTCCTGCCTTTCTTTTGCTAGCCCTGGCACAGCTTTTCCATCCAGGAAGCCCCGTATGGGCAGCTGGGCTGCCCAGTAGCCCTACATGAGCACTGGGCCATGCTCGAGTGTACCATCACTGTGGCTTCATTCAAAGGTTCAAGAGGCTTCATTCCCTTAGGAATAGGGAGTGTCTTAGTCCTATCACACAAACTTCCTTTCCTTGACTGCTTGAGGGTCCTGTGCAGCACAGCAGCTCGGCTGGAGTTAGTCCCTAGGCCTCCACACTTCCACTGACAAGCTCTTGAGCTGGGAAGATGCTATGGAGCAGCTCTTTCTATCCAGGCAGCTAACCTGGATCTTTTGACTTCACTTAATTTTCAGCAGAAAAGAGGCCACCTAGGAAGGATTTCTCTCTTATCCGCTTGCTTTGTAGAGGCTCTTGTTGTAAGTCCTTCTCCACTCTCAGTTTTTTAAGACTTCGACACAAATCTGCTGTATTTGAAGATGGATCATCATGCCTTCCAAAATCCTGGAGTGTTTGGGGATAGCTTTTAATCTGAAGGGCTGCAAATAGCATCGTCTCTAAGCTCTGAGTTTTCAGCTCTTGTGGGGATCATTTATTTGGGCAAACACGTGGACAAACTGACTTACCTGTTTGCTGGCTGGACCTCTCTCCTATTTACAGACAGCTCCATGTTTGTCAAGATTGTGCATTTGACAGAGATGCTTTACATTAATATTTTTAATGGACATTTCTTACAGTAGTTGCATTTCTCAACACTTTCTAGGTAACAGGCACTCCTGAGATTTAATGCAGGGAAAGAAGATGAGTGCCCAAATTCCTAGTGAAAGATGAAATATCTGTAGTCTCTTGAAAACAGAAAACTTTATTTAGTCCCTCAGGTTTTTTTTGCATAGCCATGCCCATTCTGCTCTACGTGGTGCCAACAAGACACTTAAAAATTTCCTAGACGTTATAACCCCTTCTACCTTGGCAGCTGAGCAAGAACAGCATTTGCTGAAATCTCCCTAATCAATTGACTTCGCCAAGTCTTTTGCTTAACAAAA
The DNA here is from genome assembly GCA_003342815.1 of Eudromia elegans. Classification (NCBI taxonomy): domain Eukaryota; kingdom Metazoa; phylum Chordata; class Aves; order Tinamiformes; family Tinamidae; genus Eudromia; species Eudromia elegans. The sequence goes on along the minus strand of PTEX01000150.1, from coordinate 1,187,995 downwards.
CCTGCAATAGCTTCCAGCATTCTCCCATAAGTGTTACCAAATTAATGAGTTTGTAGTCTCCTGGTGGGTCTCTTGGACTTCCATTGTATTATTAGGCACACTCTGGCCCGCTGGGAGGAATGTACTGAATTGATAAAGATGCTGGATGAGGTTCATTTCATGTCCCAGTTTCCTTTAGCGTTCTTGGACCCATGAGTGTCAAAATGTTACACTGAACATGAACAAGATAAAAAGATCAAAGCCTCTCAGTATGAATACATCTCATTTCATGATTAATCTAATGTCCTATAGGGTCGCTATATGGTACTCCAAATCTGTCTTGCATTAAAGATCCTGGCCCAAATTCAGAAGAACATGCTTTTAAAATTTATTCGGGTGCATAGTTGTGCATGCAAATAAAAAAATTTTACAGTGTTTTAGAAAATTTAAAGACCCAATGCAAACACAAATTTATGCCTCAGTCAAGCAACCCAAAACAAAACAGTATACGAAGTCATTACATTTTTAAGCAATGATATTTTGAGTACACAACTGCTTTCTGAATGCTATTTTCTCTGTCATACGTTTAGAGTAATTGTTCCTAAACAAGACTTTTCTTAGAAAAAAACAGCAACCAGCAGGTTTTGTTCTTTTTCTAAACAATTGCAGTTCGACTGCACACTGAAACACTCGCCGTGTCCACGCCACACTCTGCTCTTGGCCATCAGACATGCTGCTTGGCTGACAGAGGGCTTGCTTCCTTCAGAGAAATGCAGAGAAAGTGAATGGAAAAGTCAGGAAACCCCGTCCAGCCTCGGCCGCCTCTGCCGAAGGCTTCTTCCACAGCATTTGAGTTCAGGCTGCTGGTGACTTGCAGTTCGTTAACCAGGTGCCCAGCTTAACCGCTCCTCTAAAAACCGAGACAGCAGCTTGGAGGTGGGTGAGAACTCAGTCCACTCTCCCCAGATGCTTTCACATTCAGCAGGGAGACAGGAGGCACTCGAGAAGAAAATTTCTAGAGCACCTACTGCAAGTGCCCATGTCCAGTGGCTGTTTTAGGAACGTCAGCAATGCCAGAGCAATCCCATGCAAGCCCATACGAGAGGTGCCTCTCTGCCCAGCAGGGGCGGCTGCTAGGTATCCTCGTGTTGGGTTCTGGCCTTGGATGAACAAAGTGACTTCTACCTTCCTTTCCTGTGGTGCCTGTGGAGGATGTTACACAACGCTGCATATCTACACACCCGCCTGGGGTAGCCACTGGAAATGGACACGTTTCGTGAGAAAACACGGAGGATTTTTCAAGAACTGGCCACCAGGTCCTCGAATCTCTAAATCATGATGAATGTTTGCTTGGCTTCGCATGCCAATCCTGCGTTCACAGATTTTAATCCTTGATTTTAATGGTGATATCTACAGTATTTTTCAGTTGTTCAATTAATTAGCTCATTGCTCACTAACCCATTAGACTGGAGAAAACAGGGACTTGAGGAAATACACCTAAACTTTTACCTCACTGCACACAGTCATATGTGCCTTCCTGCTACCCTTAAAATACATTTGATTTGCACAGTTTATAATATCAAGTATCTCAGAGAAGTGAAAATAAAAGTTGGAAACAAATAGAAAATATATTTAATTCATAAGCCAATTTATGCATACTATGGCCTGTCAGACGGTATTTGGTATGTGTCTCCTCTTGTAACATTTTCCCTAAAGATCACATACAGCCCCTATGGAGTCCCTGAGGATGCTGATGGCCAGTTCTTGCTCATTCCTGGGTGCATAGTTCCCCAAGGGTCTGTTTTTGACCTGAATGTTGTAGGAGGTCTGAATATCTAGGAGATATTCTGAAGGAGCATGGAGAACAGTCCTGCTGCCATTCCCCAGTGACATCTACATTCACTCTGGCAGTGACAGTGTTAGGCAATCACTGGCAAATCCAGACCAAACCCTCACACTGGACAGCAGAACTAACCCACTGTGGCCTGCGGCCAGTGAGACCAAGAGACAGTATGGCCAGGGCAATGACACCTAGCAGTCCCTCTCGCAGCCTCAATGCCTCCATCCTGTCACAATATCCTGCAGGATGCTCCCTTTGGCCTCTGGCACCAAGGCAAAAGAAAACGGCTTCACCAGAAACTTCCCATCTTCCTTACAGACAGAAACCCCATGGTAGGCAACAACATATTATTTCTGTTGCCTTGACTGATTTCTGTAGATTCTAGCAAGGAAGGAAAGATGTTGCAGTTCCTGGATATACATATTTATTCCACCACTGGTTGTTATCAAGCCTTGTGCCTTGGGCATGGCACCATCATGGTCTGTTTTCAAGGTCTTTGGCTTTGTGACTTACCTTTTTTCTGCTACCAGACACTGTCCCTAAGATATTTCTGTGTAAGTCAGTACTGCAGGATTACTAGCATTCCTCTTAAGCTCCAAAACCAGCTAGGCAAATGCTCTTTGCTCAGGCAATACTTATTTTGTTGTCAAGTGTTAATGAGCTTTTCAGTAGGCATTCTTTGTCTCCCACTATTTCAGTGTCCCTCTGAGTTTTAAGAGAGTTTTCTTTTTGTGATAGATTAGAGCCTGCTGTTTTACCAGCCCTCAAATTGGCAAGATGGACTCTGAAGCCTTAGATCAATCACACAGTCTGCCAGGTCTTCACCTTCACACTATCAGTTTAAAACAGATTGCTCATTTCAAGGGGAGTGCAATATTTTTCAAATATTGGTGGCAGTTTCATAGATACCATCTCTCTTTGACTGGATAGAAAATGATCAAAAACATCAAGTTCCTCAAGACCACCTATTGTCAAAACCAAAGCTGTCTGCTGTCTTCTTTTACCTTTGCAGGGATGTCCTAATGCTCTCTCAGCGTCCCTCAGCCACCTGCCCTGTGTCTGGAACGTTACGTACAGGCTGGGCTTTCCACTGCCTCCTAATTCCAAGATAAATGGTGGAGTGGCACAGGTCACTTGTGCTGCTCAGCCAGCTGTCAGAGCCATCAAGCCTCACTGATGTGGCCTTCCTCCAGCATCCCAATCTCTTGCTGCTCAGCACTGGGATGGCCTGAGCCTCTGAAACACACAAAGACTTCTTCCCACCAGTTCTTTGCAGACGCCTACAAAACTATCAAAACTGCTGTTCTTGCCTTCTATGACCATTTTCTGGTCAAAAGACACACCATCTCTGGAAGACCTTCTCTGGTCTGGGCCTCCAGGCAAGCTTGGGTGTTAGCATCCATGACTGTGTCACATTAAGGGAAGCCAAAGGAGGAGCAGAGTAGCTGATTCATTCCCCTGGAGGAGACCAGAGCAATGGAGATCTTCCTGGAGAGCATCCTCAATCCCTGTGGGCCCATTGCCTGCATCATTCTAAAGCTGACTCCTGGCTTCCTGAATCTGAGATTTGCAGTTAAAAATCCCCTGGTATTTCTTGTTTTTTTCCATCCTCCCTGATCCATGGGGTAGAATATACATGTGTCTGTCAATTTATACCAGCTGTTGTCACGTTTTCGGTCTGGCTGCAACCAGAGTCTGTGGAACGGAAAACCAGAGTGGTTTAACTTATGGATATCCTGGACATAAGTCCCAAATGGATTTTCCTCATCATATTCCCCTAGCGTGAAGCAACATTCTCTCCTGTATAAGGAATGAGGTGCTACAGAACTGAGTGTTCGTAGATGGCCCTGCCAGTGCAGAGCCACTTAGCTTTATAACACACATGCATTTCACAGCGCTGCATGAGCAGAGATTGAGGTGACATTGGGGGAAGCAGAAGAAGGATTTGGGCCATGACAGAAGTCTTCTGAATAAGAGCCAGACTTCCATGTGTCAGCTTTCCCCTGCTTGAAATGCCAAGGTGTTGGGTCTTGCGATAGGCAGTGGCCCCGCCGGGTGCGAGGATGAAGGACTCGCAGGCTGCGTGCCGGGACAGCTCTGCTAGGTTGTGCGAGCACAGTCCTGTCACAGTCTCCGTTCTGTTCTGGACCACACGGATCAGCTCGCTCTGGTCATGGTATGACTGCAAAGGTTGGCCTGATGCAGTGTCACAGAGCTGTGGAAAGCCTCAGTCCTTGCAGAGGAATCAAGACCAGCCTTGTCGACCACCCCACAGAGGTGAGGGCAACACTGCAAGGAGGCTGCATCAGCTCAGTGAACTTCCAGAGAGAGAAAAAGAAAGCATTTTGGGTTACATCAGCCCAATTGAGTGGAACTAACACAGGATTTCCACACAAAAGCACACTGAACACCTAATGACAATGGTTGTTTACTTAGCTTATTACCCAAATTTCTGAGTATTCACTTGCACGGTTTCATTGCTGCCCCGGGGACATCCAGCAGCAGAGAGATCTCAGGAGAGCGTGTGATGGGTTTAACACGCTCCTCTCGAGTGCCAGCTGCTGAAGAAAGCAGAAAACCTCCAAATGCAGTTGCAACAGCTTAGCTGGCAACTGCCAGCAAGGTAAATGCTAAAATGAATAATTTAAAAAAAATCAAACAAAATTAAGAGATACTAATTTTATGTAGCTGCTCCTGCAAATGCCTGACATTGCCAAGTCTCATAAAACAGCCAGGAGCAGTTAGAAAAGCACCACAGCTTCTCCTGCTAAGTTACCTTTCCTTTTTTAGAGACCTCCAATACCAGGAAGTATTTTTCAAATGTGTCATGGAAAATGAATTTAATTTCTTGCCATAGCCCTTAATTGGATAACATTTGAATCAACCATTTAGCTCATAACGAGAGGCATTTATACTTGGGGATTTTTTTCTGTCTCCAAAAACAACAACTCCTCACAGATCCCACTCCAAAGCCATAAACATGAATTCTGACATCACACTCATTTCCATGGGAAGACACTTACATCACAGCGTCTGCTGCGTTATCAAACAGGAGCAGCTGGCCAATGTGGGTGAATAAGCCTGCTCTGGATATTCAGCAGTAGCAAAATGAATACTGAAAATTGCTAGCAAACTAAATAGCTACTTCTATAAATACACCCTTTTCAAAAGTTCACCCTATTTTAAAAGCCACTTGTTAAACGCTATTTTGTATATGTGTGTGCATATATATAGACATATATATACATATATTCATATATAAGAGCTCATGGATGACGACCAAAGTCCTTGATGCAGACACAGGAAAAATACCTCATCGCTCAGAGTTGTGAAAACTTCCCTATCCGTTTGTCTCACACTGTACGGCTGTTTGTTGGTTTGATTCAGCCACAGAGAAGGCAGCTTGCTTTTTCTCTGTATTCCATGTAAGGATATTTGAGTGAAAGAAAGAGAGAGAGAAAGCGAGAGAGAGAAGGGGGGAGAGAGAAAGAGAGAGGAAGAAGGAAGGAAGGAAGGAAGGAAGGAAGGAAGGAAGGAAGGAAGGAAGGAAGGAAGGAAGGAAGGAAGGAAGGAAGGAAGGAAGGAAGGNGAAGGAAGGAAGGAAGGAAGGAAGGAAGGAAGGAAGGAAGGAAGGAAGGAAGGAAGGAAGGAAGGAAGGAAGGAAGGAAGGAAGGAAGGAAGGAAAAATGCTATCAAGTGTCTAATGTGTTTCGTGTGGCAGCTCTCTCTGCCACTGCCTTTCTCTCTGCTCAATGCTGGCGGGTTGCACTAACTCCCTGCACCCGTTTTTTCCAAGACACCGAGGCAAGTGATAAGCAGTGAGTGATGGACATGAAAATCTTTCTCAGACAGGCAAGGAATTGGGATTAATCTGTGTCAGTAGAATGGGATAGGGGCTGCAGTGAGAAAAAACCTCTAGGCTTTCATAGCAGCCTAGCGGGGACCCAATGCAAAGCTGACTCCAGTGGGCATAAAACCATGTAAGGAACCAGAAATACCCTTCTGTCCTCCTGAATCTGGGCACCACGATGTCATCTCTTAGGTTAGATCCGCGAGCTCAGCTGAGCCCAGAGCTTGAAAACACATGAAATGAAATGAAAAGCTGAGGTTAGAAAAACTTTGCGTTATCCAGGGGCGTCCTGTCCACATGCCCACATTATGAGGCAATTCATCCCAGGAATTAAGGCATACGCTGCGCACTGGATGCAAAACCCAAGCCACAGCCAAGTGATTTGTCACTGAAGGCAGATCTGTCGGTACATGGAGAGAAAATGTGCCCTAAAGAGCACTGGACCTTGGAGAAGCTTTTGGACGACAAAGCTATTCCGTTCCTTCACACAAGTGAATGGGATCTTTTTCCTCTTCTTCTCTCTTAAAAATATTAGAAGTCATTACAAAAGCTTGGCTATTCCATGTGCCCAAAAGCCTGTTTCCTTCCTCACGTGACACGCTCGTTGAATGCATCACATTTGCTGCTGAACAAATGCATTTGCCAGTTCTCCCAAATGCCAGCACGGTTGCTTTAGCCCAGTTAATAAGGGGGGTGGGAATCTGAACAGCCTTATTTTTGTCCTTGATGTTCACCCCAAAAGAAAATGTGTTTCTTACTAATAATAGAGTATGTGACAGAAAATACCAAGTGCATGTAACTGTTCCCATTCTCTTGCCAAAATGGATCATTCACATCAGGGCTTGAAAAGGAAAACAAAACAAACAAAAAAAAAACACCCCCAAAAGCAGATTAACCCTCCCTTGCCTAACAGCATCTCCCCTAAGCCGGGAGCTGGAATATGAACTATTTTGCCAGTGACCAGGGAGCAAATTAACGGGAGGAAGAACGGAGCTCATGTTTCTGTTCCCCGGGGAGCAGGTAAGACGTCGCCCTGTCTGTCACATTTTGTCGCCAGCCGAGCGTTAAGTGCGCCCTGCCCGCGCAAACCCGACCTGCGGAGCAAACAGCCTCCTCACACCCAAGCCCATTTCTAGCCATCCCTTTGATTGGATTTGATTTGATTTTTTGCAGGGCTCACTGTAATTCTGACAGGCTCAAGTAGTCCATACCCATATGTCCACTTTCCTCCTACTTTCCCCCCGGCAATTCATGCAGTTGGGCTTGAGAACAGGAGGACTGAGCTATAATTAATAAAAGCTGCAGGATTTTTTTATTTATTTTGGTCCCTCATTTCTGAAACTCCACGGTGTGCTCAAAACCACCTTGTAAACCTCAGGTTTGCAGGGACCTGGGGCGTGCAGCCAGCGCACCACATCTGCGCCCTGGTTTCTCCAGGACGCTCCCTCTGCTTCTTTCACTCACCCTTTTGCACAATGAGTCTCAAAGAGGATTTGGGGTGTCCCTGGCCAGCTCAGTCACGGTCAGAGCATGACGGTTCCATGACGAGGCCCATGCCTGAGCACGCACCCGTGTCCCACGCTGTGATGAGGAGCAACCGCTGAACCCCGCTCCGAGCCTCAGCTCCCCTGGCTTGGCAGCTGGTCGCGGGATCTACGCGGCTGCTCCCAATGGCGCTTACACATGGACAGGAGGACCTCAAGGGCTGGTGACTGTAGATGTGGGCGCCCTTTCTGATCTCTGCTTCTCATGGTATTTTTTCTGTAGGAACTTTGCTTTTCTAGTTAAACCCTGCAGGAAGATCATACCAAAATAAAGCAAGGAGGAAAGGCTTGTTAAATAAACAAGCCTCTTATGCTTGACACATTACAGAACCACAGAATTTTAGGGTTGGCAGGGACCTCTAGAGATCATCCAGTCCAACCCCCCTGCTCCAGCAGGGACCCCTAGAGCACGGGGCACAGGGTGGCATCCAGGCGGGTTTGGAAGATCTCCAGAGAAGGAGACTCCACAGCCTCTCTGGGCAGCCTGGCACCCTCACAGGAAAGAAGTTCTTCCTCACATGGACATGGAATCTCCTGTGTTTCCGCTTGTACCCGTTACCCCTTGTGCTATCACTGGCCACTACCGAGAAGAGTTTGGCCCCATCCTCCCTACATTCTCCTCTCAGGTACTTACACATGTTGATCACATCCCCTCTCAGTCTTGTCTTCTCCAGGCCAGACAGTGAGAATTGGGCAGAGCGGAACCTCATGAGGTTCAGCAAGGACAAGTGCAGGGTCTTGCACCTGGGCAGGAACAACCTCAGGGACCAGGACAGATTAGGGGCTGATCTGTTGGAAAGCAGCTCCATGGAGAGGGACCTGGGAGTCCTGGTGACAACAAGTTATCCATGAGGCAGCAATGTCCCCTCGTGGCCAAGAAGGCCAACGGGATCCTGGCTGCATCAGGAGGAGCGTTGCCAGCAGGTCGAGGGAGGGGATCCTGCCCCTCTGCTCAGCCCTGGTGAGGCCGCACCTGGAATACTGGGGACAGTTCTGAGCTTCTCAGTACAAGAGGGACGTGGAGCTTCTAGAGAGGATCCATCATCGAGCAATGAAGATGATTAAGGGACCGGGGAATCTATTGTATGAGGAAAGACTAAGCGAGCTGGGCCTGTTTAGCCTGGAGAAGACAAGAATGAGAGGGGATCTGATCTATATGTACAGATACCTGAGGGGAGAATGTAGGGAGGAGGGGGCCAAACTCTTCTTGTTGGTGGCCAGTGACACAACAAGGGGTAATGGGTACAAGTTGAAACACAGGAGGTTCCATGTCCATGTGAGGAAGAACTTCTTTCCTGTGAGGGTGCCAGAGCCCTGGCACAGGCTGCCCAGAGAGGCTGTGGAGTCTCCTTCTCTGGAGATCTTCCAAACCTGCCTGGATGCCACTGTGTGCCACATGCTCTAGGTGACCCTGCATGTGCAGGGAGGTTGGACTAGATGATCTCTGGAGGTTCCTTCCAACCTCAGCCATTCTGTGCTTCTGTGAAAATTAAAGCCATGATTTTTTTTACTTGCAATTGCTGAGAATTTTTAGACTCTCTTTCAACTTCTTTCCCTTTCAAAGGCCATAGTCTATTTTTGCCTTTTGAAGACATTTGCTTTCTGGGAAGGGCTGCCCAGGCCGGGGGCTGTCAGCAAACCCAGAAAGCTGCCAGGCAAACCAGGCCCCACGTGAGAATTTGCTGCATATCCTGGGGAGCTGTTTCGGGGAACAGCCATTTTCCCCAAGGCATTTTGTCTCTTTCCCCCTTTCTTTCACCATCCACATTTCTATGGGAGCCCTTTTAGCACAACGCTCATTTCTGACTCACACAAATCAGTGCCAAAGCTTGGGGAATGCCAAAAATGGGCTATTCATATTCATTCACGCACTTGTACGCAGCTCTGCTCTCATAAAATGGAACATGTGTCTGATGAGCTTATTTACTTTCTAAATGTGTGGCTAGGAAGGATAGCGAGCACGCAAGACATAATGGCAGTCGCACCAGAATAACATCAATAAGGCATCTGCAAGCAGAAGCTTCCCAGTTTGCCCGACCTCTGCCAAGTTCTCCGGTTCCGGCGGCACGGAAGGAGCCCTTTGGTGCGAGTGGGTTTTCGTGATTGTGCCCTTTACAGCGCACAGGCGCTCACTTGGTTGGTTAATCCCGAAATACCGGCGCTGCTTGGCACGGAGATGACTCATCCCTAGGATGCCACTTGCCTCGCTGTGCGGCACCTCTCCCCGGGGAGGAAACACGGAGCGTCGTCCTGCGCAGGGCCCAGCAGCGGCCCCTCTCCTGCCTCAGCGCCGGCCGCCACGTGCTGGGCTCGATGAGGACCGGGCACACAGGTCCTCGCCAGGGCTACAGGCCGGCTCCTGTGCTCAGGGTCAGGAGCGCTTCACGAGGCCGGCTGGCAGCAGCCCCGGCCCAGCGGCGCTCAAATGGCTTTGCCCAGGGACTGATTTCCAGCCCTGATCAGCCCAGAAACTAATATAGAAAAGAGGGAGTTCTGGGGAGCTCCCTCTGCTCTACCCCAGCCGAAGGTGGGGAGCAGAGCAGAGACTGCAGCAAGAAAGATCCTGCTTTCTCCACTGCCCAGAGCTGTCAGGAGCCAACAACCTTGTCCCTTTTGATTCTCTTATGTTTAAAAGAAAGCCTCTCAGTATGAAATAACTCTAGTTTTGAATAGCCCTCAATTTTATTTCTGCATATTTCTGAAAAAAAAGAGGGCATTTGTTAAAGCCGTGATTTCTGGCATTGCTTTTAATTAAAACAAGTGGGGTCCTACAGCTAGAACATGAGGTGACACTGCAGACCTCTCTCCATAGGGTGTAGTATCCAATGTGGATCTGAGGTAGTGCTTGGCGGGCCAGGCCTCAGACCTCTTCCTGCGATCCCTCTCTGCCCATGGGAAAGCCCAAATCCCTGTCTGCCGAGATATCCCATCCCTCTCCTCCATCCCAGAATAAGGAACATACAAACTACCAGATTTTGCAAATGCCTTTTCTCACCCATTCTGGACATGGTGTCCCCTGTATCATGGGCATAGTTGGATTTGTGCTAAAAATGTGATGGAGCAAAAGAGGATTCAGGAAGATCTTTCCTTATGGAATTATTTTGAAAATACTTGTCTTTATCAAGAGCTATGAGTCCACTTCAAAGATTAAAAAAAAAAAAATAGTGAACAGAAACTTCACGCTACAGAAGTGTTTTTATGAAACTCAGGGATGAGTCATCCCTAGCATGCGCGATTTAGCAGGATGCGAAGAGGGGCTGACTCCCCCCGTAGCAGGGAAATCGCTGTCCCTTCAGCCCGAGAGCTGGTTTTCAGTCCAGGCTCCTGAGCCACCACCAAGGCCCCTGCGCACACTGATGGGCAGAGCCCTCCCTCCTTCCTCACGCGCCCCTCCAAGCCGCCCCTCAGCCAGTTCCTGAGCCAGGGCAAGCTGGAGGGTGAGCGGCAGGACGGTGTGCGGCAGCTCCCGGCCTGCAGGCCCCTTGGCTGCTCACCTGGAACTGGAGAGAGGAGGTCCAGCTCTGCAAAGGGTCTGGTGGGCGCCGGCAAACCAGCGAGGATGGGGTGATGTCTGCCCCACCACGCTCAGGATTTTCAGGCACACCCTCAAATCCTTTGCCTGTAAATACGAAATAATGAATTCTTGCCTGCCGATACAACGTTTGCATACGGATTTCGTAACAGGTTTGCAAGACTTCACTCTTGTTTGTTTTTCAATCAACTACTGAAATAAAAAGCACATGTGATCCCACATAGTTTTTGATGCATCCAGCTTTTTTAATAGCAGAACACGTACCTTAAGAAAAGACTTGGTTTTGAAATGAGCTCAACAAAGTCTGCCAACATCTTGCCAGACAAGGCAAGGATGGACAAGGAACCAGCTGAACATGGAGTGGAGCAGCCTCGCCTCCCATGATGGCAGGTCCCAGCGTGGCCCTGTCGCACTGAAGGACCTTCATCCACGTGCCTTCCCCCCGGTCCTGGCACCAGGTCGGCACTGGGGGGTTGCCTGTACGTCTGGTCACTAGCGCCATGAGTAGAGTGTGAAGGACGATCCTTGAGGCTTCCTCGGTCTTGGGTCCGATTGCTGCACATGAGCCCTGGGCAATCTCTCTTAATCTTTCTCTCTTAAGTGCTGTTTTACCTGGGTCTTGACCCTCCACATATAAATACGCAAATGTTTAATTTTATACAAATATCTCCATGATGACCCTGATCTTCACAGAATTAAGGCCGTAACATTGCAAAGCGTCGTGGGGCAGCAGAAGCAGCGTCCTTTCTGCCTTGGGTACAGTTATATAACGCCATGTGAATAAACAATAAAGCAGAGCCAGAGAGCAGAGCGATGTAACGGTGCTGTGACACCTCAGGTTTGGATTCCTTACAAACTGCCTCGAGTCTTGGCAGGGCCACCCAGATCGTGATCCTGAGAGCCGGACAAATTGAGCTCCTCAGAGGCCGCCGTCTACTGGTGTTCTTATGAAAACTTTAAACGTCAGGGGTCTTTCTGCTCTCCATGGCAGTGTAATTCTGATGTGTGGCATAAGCAACGTGATTTCCCTTGCTGCTCTGCACCAAGCTTCCTCCCCTGCCCCGCCGTGCTCTGCACCGAGCTTTGCTCGGGTTTTTCTCTCTGCCCCAGAGGAAGATGCGTCTCCATGATGTATTATTGGAGTGTGCGTGTTGTTTTTGAACCACTCTGGTACCCTTCAGAGGGGAGACACAATCTAAATGAAAAATAGCATCACTGCGATAAATAAGGAGAACTCAGAACTCTCGTCTTTGCTGTATGCGTGAGATCCACTTGGATGATAAAAGCTGCCCCTTTCTGCTTGTAAAACGCTGGTATCTTGCAGTTTCTCCTCTCAGATCTGGAAAGACAGGAGCAAAGTCTGACTTCTAAATAATTAACGCTCACAACTTTGCTGCAGGTCTGGAAAGTTCATTTTACACCCACCTGAAAATGACTGACTGGTTCATAGTAAACAGTATTTAATAACAGGGAGAAATGCCTAAATTAGAACATGCTCCTTCCCTGCAGTTGACAGGAAGCCTATTAGACATCTTGTTGATTCATAGCACACAAATGTGCGAACTGGGGGAGACGGAGGCTCGGATATACAGCGATACTTTATTTGCGTTAACCAGACGTCTCCCGGCATGACGGGTATGATTCCTGCCCCGGGATTGCTCCGCAGGGACCGTGGGCGGGAGCCATCAACAGTGTGGCGGCCATGACCCCGCTCTGTGGCCCTCCTGCCACTTAACAGGGACAGCTGGTCAGTGAAGGGCTTGCTAGAAATGTAACAAGGCTCAAGCAGGGAGAAGCATCTGCCAATAAATCAAACGGGAGCACCCAGCTAAATGAGGTTTAATTTAAATTCGTACCCAGGGTTGACAGGCAAGAGCTCCCTGCCCTTTCCCGCCATGCCAGTGCCGGCTGCTCCGTCCCTGCAGCAGCAGTGGCTCCATGATGCCATTTCTGAGGGGCGGCACAGGGTGCCGGGTGGAGCGCGCCCGGTCCGTGCCAAACCCACGCCGCCGGGGCCGCCACATGCCGTGGGCACCCAGGACAGCGAGGCCATGGACAGCAGCCGGCAGCAGTGCTCCCGCCTGCAGGGGAGCTCAGAAGAAACCCCCGGGGCGCCGAGCCCAGGGGGGCCTGGAGCAGTGCGGCCGCTGCCAGCTGGCACGGCATTTCATAGAATCATAGAATGCTTAAGGTTGGAAGGGACCTCTAGAGACCATCTAGTCAAACACCCTGCACACGCAGGGTCCCCTAGAGCATGTGGCACAGGGTGTTGTCCAGGTGGGTTTTGAAGATCTCCAGAGAAGGAAACTCCACCACCTCTCTGGGCAGCCTGTGCCAGGGCTCTGTCACCCTCACTGTTAAGAAATTTTTTCTCAAGTTCCTGTGGAACTTTTGAAACTTCAATTTGTGGCCATTTCCTCTAGTTCTACTGCTGGCTACCACTGAGAAGAGGCCGGTCCCATCCTCCTTGCTCCCTGTCTTGAGATATTTATATACATTAATCAGGTCCCCTCTCAGTCTTCTCTTCTCCAGGCTGAACAGGCCCAGCTCTCTCAGCCTTTCCTCATAGGGCAGATGTTCCAGGCCCCTAATCATCTTTGTRGCCMTGYRCTGGACTCTCTCTAGCAGCTCCACATCCCTCCTGCACTGGGGAGCCCAGAACTGCACACAGGACTCGAGGTGCGGCCTCACCAGGGCTGAGCAGAGGGGCAGAATCACCTCCCTTGACCTGCTGGAGACGCTCTGCTTAATTTCTGCTGTACACATGGGGATGGGGCAGTTCTGCTGCACGCAGAAACGCCACCAAACTGCTTGTTTGTCACACTTTGCAGAAGTCTCAGGTAGAGGCAGCAATAGAAGCTGAAAAATCGCACGCAACAGTGCAAATGGAAAGAGAAAATTGGAAACAACTGACTTATTTGCCTCGTTACTGTTATTACACTAGTGTATTGACATTCCCGTTCGCTTTCTATAACACATGTGCATGCACACACACACATATATATACACACTCATACAAAGCGGATTAGTTAAATTCTTGAGCTTTTGAGAGCAGGAGCTTCACTTTTTTACAGTTCACAGGCAGCCTTAGCCCCTTCAGAAATTATCTGGTAGGAAAATATCAAAAGCAGAATGTATAGGCTTTTAAAGAAATGTGTAGGAGCCAACCAAGCGTATTTCTGTTGCAGTCCAAACTGAATCATATGTCTTATGTCAAAGCTATAAAAAACAAGGAAGGTAAAAGAGGTAACTCTTGTACTCCAAACTTTTTTAAAAAAGGTTGTATTAAAATATTTCTTCCCCTTGCTCAAAGGAAGCAAAAAAATTGTAAATTCCTAGCCAGGCAATTTCACCACTTTCCTACACATAATAAGAAACCAAGGGGACTCATCTTTTCTGGTGCAGCCTGTTACAGCTTCAGCGGAACTAGGATGGTTTCCAGCAAGGGAGGATGTGACCCTCAGATCTTTAATAAGTGAAAAGACACCCTGTCAGAAACCATTTGGGAGCGGAGGTCTCTCCGGGAGCTCCAGCGGCACCGCTGCAACGGTCCATGAGGGGGATGGGCCCATGGGGAGGAGCTCCGGGCAGGTGCCTCCGCTCACGGCCTGCCGGGGAATGGCTCCAGCCCTGGCGCCTCCAGGTGCAGCCCATGCACGTCTGAGGAGCTGCTCTGCTGGCAGCAGCCACCGTCTGTCCCCTTGGCCACCACTGCTGTCACATGTGGGCTTGGCCGGCCGGGAGGCCCTCGGCAAGGATGCTCTGTTCCTCCACAAACGCCGGCTACACTGCTCCTTGCTCAGGTCTGGGAGCTTGGGGGAAGGAGAGCTTCCAGAAACAGACTGCGTGAAGTTCTAGGTGCTGGCCGTGAGGCTCCTCCCGCTGGGTTTCTTGGGCGTCTTGTGTCCTGCCAGGGAAGGGGCTGTGCGATGGTTACACAGCAGTTCCTTTCCTCTGCTGATGTAGGGCGGGCCGAGCGGCGGGGCAGCGCAGACCACCAGCAGGAGCCCCACAGCGGGAGGGGAGATGCTCCCGCCTCCTCCCCGATGGTTCAGAGAGACTTGGTCGCTCCCAGCCAGGACAGACTGCAGAGCAGAGGGCAGCACGGTGCTGGTTCCCAGGGAGACTGAAGGACCTAAAAAGCTTGGAGCAACCCAAAAGCCTTCCAGGAGCTTTGCAGCCACGTTCAGATAAACTAACTTAGGCAGTAATGCACTAAAAGAGATGTCTGGTCCAGAGAGGACTCGCAGTGCTTGAACTGGACTCCTACAGAGCAGCGGTTTTACAGGCAACTTCAGTGCCACCACAGGAGGCTGGAAGCTCCTTGCTCCCTGGCAGGGACCACCTCCATCCGAACAACGGATGAATCCACACACCCCTCTTGACTTTGTGCGATGAGAGATGAGACCGGCTGCCGCAGAGGCAGGTAACGTTGCCTCAGCAGTGGCAATAGTTCTTGCCGAGCACCCTTCCCTTCTAGAGCAGGCTGAGAGCTCTTTGCAACATGACTTCTCTACGTGGGTCTTTGCCCCATGACGGAGACTTCTAAATGCAAGAGCAGAACTGAATTAAAAAACAAAACCCAAAAAGCAAACAAACAAAACCCAAAAGAAACAGAAAATCCCCAACCAAAAACAGGGCTTGCCTTCCCTTCTCCCTCACTTGAGTGCTACAGCAATAACGGCAGCAGCAGAATTGAAGAAGGACCAGACTGATATTGAAAAATTCTCGTTGACTCTGGAAAATCTTCCCAGAGCAGCCCAAAGCTGTCACATTATTTCAGAGAAGCCGGGCTGATGTCCCCTTCACTCCAAGGCCAAGAGTGATTGCTGAGTTGGATCCATTAATGCTGCCCGAGCAGCACAGGTCTCCAAAGCTCCTGCCCCTTCTGGGAACATTAGTACAATATCAAAACTGATACAAAAACTATTATCATGCCAGGCTATATTCATCCAGTGCTGGGGGACTAGCTCATGCCTTTGCACTAACTATACTGGCTCCTTATACTACTGAAATAGCATTTATTTAAAAGATTCAGAACAAGTTCAAAACAAACCAAAGATCATTTGGCAGGCCAGGAAATCGTATAAAATCACTACCATGAAAAGGAAGACATTTCTGAGCTGCTGCCTATGTATTTATCTTTTGCATATGAAATCAGTCATTTTGTATGCTTGATAAAAATCAAGGGCAATTAAACTACATTGAGCTTTAATTTCACATGTCTACGGCTCAGCATCTCCACCTGCAATGTCTGGAATTACTAACCAGGAGCACAATCAAAGCCCAGATATCAGATAAGGCAGGAATAGGCTCTCAGAAAGCAGATGATGCTAAAGGTGCTGGAGTACCTTGTGCTACTCTCAGAAAGGCAAGAGTTCAGGCAAGATATAGGTCTACTTTGCAGTCTAGTGCACATTTAGGATGAGAAGCAGGAAAAGAAATGTCCGAGGAGCTGGGAGGGGTAGGATAGGGTCAAGCAGAAATGATCCCGCTAATGAGGATGCTGCCATCCTGGGCTGGAGGGCCCATGAATGAGCCCTGTCCTCTGTGTTTGTGAATGGCAACACTGGCCGTGCTCTCAGCTCCCCCCCGTTCAGCGCCACCTCTCTGAGCTGCATGCTGAGACTCCAGGGAGAAATAATCTTACAGTGGCAAATACACAATGGCAAAAATTATTGTGTAAAAAAAGAAAAAAGGGAAAAAAAGAAAAAAAAGAAAATAATTTTCTCTGTTTTTTTTTTAATGTCTGGTCCACAGCATTTCTGCCTCTTTCAAAGTCTGGATCTTCTCTTGAGTAGAAGGCATTTCTGTGCAAACTCCCTGAACAGCCAACCCTGCACCCAAAGTTTGGAAGTGCAGCAGATGTTATTTCCGTTCCCCATTAGCTCTCAGCTTGATTCCCGTTCTGACAGGTCCCCTGCTCCATCTTTGATGGCAGCTCTGGCCTGACTGTTGCCCTAGCACCAAGAGCTGGGGTTGGGTGATTTTGATCTTCTGCTTTCCTCCAAAATCCTCAAACGACCTGCAAGAAGCACAGAGCTTCCCAGAACACGATGCCAAGCAGATGATCTGCAAGGAGACACTTCCTTGGGGAGGGCAGGCTGTGCTAATGACTTCTGCACTGACCCACTGTCTAGTTGCCAACAACATCATTACCGACAAATGGATCCCAATGAATTCCCAACAAAGCAAGGAAAGGGGGTTGTACCAAAGCAGCACCAAGTTTAATGGATAGATGTAGGTTGTGAAGTCATTAAGGTGATACAAAAACTAAGCAAGCTCAATCTTCTAGGCACTCTGGTGCGATGAGTCCGACATTGGGGGGATGAAAGGAGAGGGCGTACGTTTTCTGGAAAAGCCAAGTCAGTTGAGGCCTGTGAGTTTCAGTGAATCATTTAATTAGAGACCACACAGTGTCAGAAAAGGATTTTGCTTCCATCCAAACCTCCTCTTATCACAGGAAGCCACAGAGCAAAATATTACACAGCTCAGAGGAAAAAAAAAGCACGTAATAAATCGAACTCTTTATTAAATGTTTCTATTCGTTTGTGAGAAATCCATCCAGCTCACTCTCTGAGGCACAATAGCTGGCCGCTCAGCAAGTTATTGCAGTCGTCCCTCCCATCGATGGCTGTATTAGCACAGAGGAGGTGGTAGATATCTTCTTAGGGAGCTTTGCAGAGCAGCTCACACGGGGAACTGTGGCTCCTAGCATTTGCCCATCACCTCTGATGGAAAATCAACTCTAAAACAACGAAGTCTCCTCTTATTAGTGGAGAATTAGGAGATTGCTTTGAACTCTTAAGATGAGTAAGATGCAGCCTAGGTATCATAAAACGTGTATTTCAACCCATCTTTGAAATGCAGCCAGCTACACAGAGGCAACCAAATGTCCTAGTTTAACCTCTTACACGGTTATCAAATGGAAAGGAAAAAGAGTGAGAAATTCAGCAAATCAAAGGCTTTGCAAGCAGGTGCAGGAACTCAAAACAGGCTCTTGTCACATGCAATACTTGTGTGGGAGAACAGGAGGCAGAAAACTGCCCATTCATATCTTCAGTCAGTTCAGGACTTATTCTTATCAGTTTCTGACAGCTTCTTCTGATATAACAAAATTTGATCCACTTCATAGGTGTGACTGTAATTGCCAGTTCTGTTTACCCATATGCAAGTGCCAAGCAAAAAAACATCATTACCCAGAGATCAGCTTCCTGCCTCAATCTGTAGTAACGAAGTTACCAACTCAGACTAAATCTCCTGACAGCAGGGAACAGGGATCTTTTTTTTTTCTTATTAACTTTTCAAAAGGAGATGGGAGTGCTATTTGAATGATTAGCTGCTCAAGCACATCAGAGAACAGAATATAAATAGGATTCGCTTGCAAAATGGAGGTAGAACCAACCACCTGGAATACGTTTAAAGGGAGTTTTATTATACCTTGTTTAAAAAACACATAAACATGCCAGTGAACTTGATAACCAAAGTGTCACGGAAATTTGAAACTCAGTGAAGTTTTCAAAACTATTAAATTATGCACTATGCACAATTATGGTTGAGAAACTACCCAAAGATTTGGTTGAGAAACATCAAAGCAGCTGAATTCAATCACATTTTGCCTGGGCCAGTATTCTCTTTCATTTTCAGTAAGTTTAGGGAATTAGCAGTGTTACTGGCAAACATTTATTCAGATGATTTGCTCTGCAGCCCTCCTAGTCATAGCATGACGCCTCACTGGATCCCATTTATCCGTTATTCTGTCTACCCAGCAGCTCTTTGGAATACAGATCGGCGTGCTGAGGAAATTGCAGAAATATGAAGTGTTAAGAGTTCATATGCAATAACCTGCAATTCCTGCTTACCCACAGAAGGACAGGAAGATCCATGTGAAGCTGGACCAGTTCTTATGGATGCTCCAGGAGGGCCAGCAAATTCCTGCTGGGAAGAAGCCATACCTAGAAGGTAGCAGAATGATCTCCATAGGAGAGAATATATTCCATCTCCATGTGAGGAAGAACTTCTTTCCCTACCTGTGAGGGTGACTGAGCCCTGGAGCGGGCTGCCCAGAGAGTCTGTGGAGTCTCCTTCTCTGGAGATCTTCCAAACTTGCCTGGATGCCACCCTGTGCCCAGTGCTCTAGGTGTCCGTGCTGGAGCAGGGGGTTGGACTAGATGATTGCCAGAGGTCCCTGCCAACCTCAGCCATTCTGTGATTCTGTGATTTGTTCAACATGACCCTTCATAGGGTCACCCTTGCTTATGACAACATCAGGTCACCAAAAGCCCAGTCTAAAGCATGTCAACAGCAGGTCTCATGTTTGTGTCACTGTGTTTTGGATCAGCTGTTGTACTTGGAGCAACATAAGTTTTTCAATATGGAGCAAAACAGAAACGAGTGCTCTTTGTGAGCCAACAGCAACCTACAGAAGCCCCTGTCTGAGGAAAGTCAGGCATAGAAATGATCTTGGCATCACAGACATTACAGCATTTTAAATATAAGGCACAGAAAGAAGATATTTTTAGTAAAATCATCTCGGAAATACTCCAGACTCTATACATGTGTCCTCACATCCTTAAGAAAACACAGGGGAAGATATGGGGTTGCCAAAGAGGGCGACCCTGCAGCATGTTGCAGGAGCAGGGTGAGCAGAGGGGCTGCAGGTGAGCAGAGCTTTCGCTCTGCCAGGCTGCCTTGGAGACGTTTCTTAGAGCAGCTCCGTGGGCCTCTCGTCCCCAGCATTAAAGCAGACAAACCCTTTGCCATCTCCCAGGAGAGCGATGGAGCACAATCACTGCCTGCGTTCCTGAGTTTGCAACCCTGTAACAGGAGGTACTGTGGGAGCACATGATTTTATTTTAGGTATTATTGCCAATGAATGCATTTGTGACACCAATTAAACCTTGAGCTGGGAGGGACGCTCACAATGAACTTGTGAAGACACTATCCTTTAGGTTTGATCTGAAATAGCCGAGCTGTGTGGGATGTTGTCCCTGCCACTGTACAGTAGCAGTTCAGGTACAGTAGAAGGTACCATGGTACCGCAGGTGATGATTTATTACCTGGTTAATGGCTGTCACTGAGCACAGCATACATGCATTAGCTGCCCTGCTTTAATGAGGAACAGAACTCTTCAGTGCTCCTCCTCTGCTTTTGTTTCGTTTATTAAGCAATTAAAAAGTGACAAATGTAGCCCTCAAAAGGTGATCTCCGTGATTCTCCTTAACTATTTAAGAAGCATTAGGGGGATTAATATTGACCACCATTAATGACCAGCTAAGTCATCAGCACGGCCAGGGACAGCAGCGACACCATGGCAAATGCTTTATTGCTACAGAAAAAGCACCTGTGTAACAAAAGGTGTGAGTGTCCGAACTCACCAAGTGCTATTTCACAGGTGCTTCTTCCTCACAGCTTACTAAACTTCGCCTGAGAAACACAAAAGGGCTTTTCCTGCAGCAAACAGCTATGAAGGATGCACGAGGCCAAAGAGAGTTTGTTCCACAGGGACGCTGGCACCGCTTGCCACATCCAGACCCTGTTACAAGTCATGTTCCACAGCAGCAAGATGAGGCAGCCACTAACACTGGAGCAGGACATGCTGCTTAGCTTGTGCTTCAATGAAAGCCATCTCTTCCCTATCATCAAGGCCACTTCTAAAAAGCAAGAAGTGGCCAGTCTGTGACACAGCCACTTCAGTTTTCTGAAAGCTGTCTTGGTAATTTCTTACTAAAACTTTTGCTTCCTGCAACTTCGTGTCAACATGACCTCCTGTTGTTAAGGTGCTCATTTTCTGCTGAATAACAAGTCCCAGCAAAACCTCCCATTATATCCGCTGAACAAAACTGCCCACGTCTAATTCAGAGCGGCTTGACCAGCAGTCCAACAGCTGAGCAGAGCGATGGAGGGAAGGCAATCTCATGCTGCAAACCTGGGCTGTAGTGCTGGTCGCTCGCCTGAATGTCAGAGCGAATCTTGCCATTAATCTGCTTGCAGCTGGGTGAAGCAGGGCGATGATACGACATGTCTGATACTGTCGCCTTTAGCAAACAGCAGGAACTCTCAGGATGTGAACTGAGTCCCTTTGTCACCTCGGATCTCTTCAGGAACCTGAAAACAAGAGTCTTAACACTTCTGGGATGTCTGCACTGAAGTAATTCACACCGAGTATCACAAGCCATTTTGAAAGAGCATCTACCAAAGCTGAAATGGTTCAACCTCTGAAGGGGCAGGAAACACTCCCTGGGCTCTGCCTACCTGGCAGCTCAGGGCTGCTTCTCAAGCATGGACAGGGCTGGGAGTGGGCTCAACCCTGCATTAACATTTCTTTAGGTAGTCACTAAGCACCATTCACCCCCACACTGCCTGGCCCGCACTTAGCTAACAAGTCCTCCTCTCAAGCTTTCGGCAGCATAAAGGATCTCAGTTTTGCTAGGAAAATCACGTCACGATGATGTACTAGGCAACATTGAGTGATAAAATGCATACTTCTTTCAAGTAAGGGCAGCTGGAAACAGCTTTTAGTGGCATGGCTCTTCCTTCACCCAAGTGCTCAGCTCACTGCGAGCTTTGCCCAGTGGCAGGAGGTCCCTACGACATGCCAGCCACATTCATCCCCATTGCAATGTCTCCTGCAGCCAGTAGTAGGGACGACAACCATCCTGCACTTGCCCATTGACTTTCAGATTCAACTGACTGACGCTGAACATGCCCATGGCCACAATTGGGCTGACCATATGGCTGGTTCCCCTTCCTGGGGCATATGGGGCAACAACCTCTTACCAGTTACTTCCTGTAAAGGCAGGCAAAGCCTGCTTGAATTCAAGCCTCTCCAGAAAGTAGCCATGCTAAAAATGGTGGAAAAGAGCCGGAGCTTTGCAAACGGCAGGCACGCTGCTCAGTGCGACAGCCCATTAGCCTGAATCTGCCTGTTCCTACTCCATTGCCTGGGAAATGGCACAAGCAAAGGTGTGTTGCAGGGGGTAACAACTATTTCAGCTGTCAGTCCACTGGTTTTAGCAAGAGAGCTAGTGCATGGGGATAGGGCGTGAAGGCCTAACACCGATGTGCTCAGGGATCAGGGAATGGAGCCCCACTGCTTTGGGAGGGAGGTGTTCACAGTGAGAAATGGCTTTTCAAGAAATGAGCATAATTGTGAGACATTTTGTAGTCACGATGCCTCAAAGAGAGGTTTGCATTTGCATATCACGCTCTAAGCAGTCCCCCGTGCATCATTCCAACTCTCTGCACAGGCAACGCCGTCAGTTTTTATAACTCAGGAATTGCTCGGTTTGGCTGTCTGAAGCTATGTGCAAAGGCAGAAACGTTTAGCACTTGCAACTGGCTTTCAGGGATGGGCAATTCGGTCAAATCCCAGTGACCTTAATCCTGACTTCCTTTCACTTCAGGCCCCTGTGGCTGGTTTGCTCGAGCTGTTTGCTCAGGCCTGTTGCTCGAGCTAGGCCTCCCCTGCAGATAACTCAGTACCTTGAGGAAAGGGGATGTCTTCCCACCCTTCAGGGTCAGGCGACCCTTCGGAGCTCCTTCCCTCTCCCTGAGCTCTCCAGGTCCCTGTCCTCACCTAACTGCGTGCAGCTAATGTTGAAAAATTACCTAACTGAGACACCAGAACCAGTAGAGTGCCCATCTTTCTCCTTATTGTTTGGCAGGGAAAGCCAAAGGCCACTGACAGCCAAGGTGGCACAGGCGCCGCTCCATTTCTGGGAAAAAACACACAGCTGTGATGCAAGCAACAAATGGCTAAAGTGCAAAGCCAAACACAACTGCTTCAGATTTCAGCACTTATCTGCCACAGATTCCTTCAGCAGAACAGCAGCAGGCCACTCACTCAGATGGGTATTAGCTGCCAGCAGAATTATCATTGATTTCACAGGATTGATTTTTCAGCACCACAGTAACATACTAAATCTTTTCTTTTAAACGAACAAACTGACATAGCCGGAGAGTAAATTATTCAAAGAGCCCATTGCTTTAATGACCAGAGAGCCTTTCAGAGATGTCTGTTTTCCACTGCCCAGTGTAGAGGTGGGGTTTTTTTTTTCCGTTTAGTGCTTTCTTAGCACTTATTTTATATATCTCAAACCTCCATATTGTCCACCCAATATTCCTCACTAAAAAGATTTTGCATAAGACTGCCTGTAAACTGAACCAAAGGAGAATATTAGAGGTACTTAACTACATGCTGAAGTAGCAGTGTGTGTCAAACAAGCTGACAGAATTCAGACATGGATTATTTTGTTTCCATTCTTATCTGACCTCGCTACAAGCAGCAGTTTAGTTTCCCTGGAGAGAAACTTTTTTTTGCTCAAGTTTTCCATCCTGCTGCCCCTCTCCAGATCTACTCCCTCGTCCCAGCGCTGCTGGGGCTCCATGGGCCACACGGAGGGAGCTGACACGCAGCCATGCAGCAGTGCTTGTGCCTCTCTCAGTGGCTTCCCACACTGCTCTTGGTCAGAACAGCGCTTGGCAGGGGCGGCCACTGGTATTTTGATACCTCCCTAGTCCTGAAGGCCAGCTCCATCCCTCAGTTCAAATCAGCACTTGCACTGGCCAAGCCCACGTGTTTCTGTTGGCAGAGTGTGAGGCCAAGGGAAAGCCTAGAGTGTGATGCCCCTGTCCAACGAGGGCCGCTCTTCTCCTAGCCCCGCACACAGGCGTGTGCTCAAGTGTACCCCAGTGACTTTGGAGCACAGAGAGCATCTACTCCCAAACCCACTTCAGTCTTCCTTAGGGGCCTGAACTCTTCTTCTTCAGCTCTACCTTCTCTCCTGTTGAACATTCCTACAATTTTGCATTGAGTTTTTGCCCTTTGAAGTTACCCATCCTTTGACAATCAAATTAATTCAGAGAATTTCAAGTGTGTTTTCATAATAACAGAAATCTGTTCATTCAGTTACATACTAGTGTGTTTATACAGACCTATTTCATATGATAACCTTATCGCCTCCTCACATTAGAGAAACTTTTGTGTTAGAAGAGTTAATAAAAATGTAATATTCTCCAAGTATCATAGTTGGATGCTCTCAAACCCAACTGGTGTGCTTTCTTCTAACCCAACAGACAGAAAAACACTGAGATGAGGAAAGAGGGGAGAATTTGACATGAATGGTATTTCCAATTAAATAAAATCCTACTATGGCAGTCAGTGTGATTCTAATTTCCTCTGGAGAACTATCACCCCAACCCAGCCACTCAGTACCATGGCAACCAGGTGGGCCCATCTGCTGCCCCTAATGCACACGCAACGAGGTTAAAGAAGCTGCTGTACCTCCTCACGTGCCTTTTGAGACACCCAATGTGGTTTGTATTTGCACACAAATACTGCAAAACTGGAGATGGTTGGGAGGTGCACAAGAACACTCTTGTGGACTCTTTAACACACATCTCACTGCAAAGCCTATTAGGGGCCTGGGCTTTCAGATTATGAAACAAGCTGCAACATGATTTCTGCCTGACTAAAAACAAATATAACATTAAAACTTTTAAGCTTAACTTTCCACTAGTAGAGCAAGGGATATTAAAAGCAATGGCTAGAAACAGAATTGGAAACACTTATTGCCAGAAATCAGGTTACAACTACCATGTTAGTAGCACATACCAGCAGCGGAGGCAGCATTTCCACTTGAAGGAAATTTAAGAAAAATCAAGACATGGTTTTTAATTCCTGGAAGATGCAATACAAATGGGAATTTAAAGCAGATCACTCACCTCTTCAGCGCAGGACTTGATCCAAGCAGGTGTTTATGTGGCACCCTCGTGCCATCGGCTTTTGGGCTGTGCAGGACAATAAGCAGGCATTGACGACCTCCGCAGCTGCCCCCGCCAGATTTCTGATACAACTGCAGCTTAAGCTAAGCCTGGATAAGCAAGCTATACATGTTAGCCTTGCATAAAATAAATACTTCACAAGCTTTTCCATTTCTTTCTGGTTCTACTGGCAGGAAGATCAAGTCGCACTTTAAGAACATCAGAATGGATCACGACTGAAAAAGACTTTTTTTCACCGGCTTGGGTGGTGTTGGAGCTCCTAATTTAAAGGAAAACCACTGACTTCCGAAAACTGTGGAAAATTTTCACTGTATAGTAACGAGGATGTAGTACTCTGCAGCCTGTACTGCAGCACAGACATTGAAAGCAAACAGGTCTTTAGTAGTAGTATTTTAAACCACTGATTTTATTAAAATACTTAATACACAGTTTGTATAGGAATGTACTTACATTTTCTGGAAACTCAACTGAAACCAAATTTAACCATATATTTAACAAATGACAAAATGCTGGATGGATTCATGCTGTACAGCAAAGAGCAGAGATGTAAGATTTATTATTATTTTCCTTGCACATACTCTTCTTTGCTTCTTAGCTTCAATCTCTGAGTATCAGAGCAGTAGCAGAAAAAGGGAATTTAAGATTCTCACAGCACTAGAGCCCCACGTTTTTCCACGAGATCCTTCATGCTTCCCTTTCCCCAGAAGCTTCCTCTTCTGGAAAGCACAGGTGACCAACCTCACCGAACAGCCAGCAGGCTGCAGTGCAACAGTGCGAGAGTCAAATGTGAACGTGGAGCTCTAAACTAATTTCAGTGTCATTACTCTTTCAAAATACTCATTTCAAGCTGAGCATAGGAAGAAGACACTACTAAAACACAGGAAGGGCTGCAGTGTGTTCCCAAACTTGGTGGATAAACATGGAACACTGTCAATAGTGCTGCTGTTCCAAAGTAAAGGCAAGGCAGAGACTAAGTCTTGTTGAAATATGAGATGCAAGGGCTCAGCACACAAAAGGAGAAGATCTGGACACATCCTTACAAGAGTGAAATGTCCTAATTTGTTTAAAATGTTGTACTCCTCATAGACTTTGCCACTGTAGACTGTGTAGATCCCTGACAAAGAATGTTATGACAATGTCAATGATAAGAGTATGATGCAGGGGAAAACACATTTATACTAACCGAAGAAATAACTGTGTTTCAATGTGAGATGCACAAAGGCTGCATAGGTTTTCTCATCAAATTTGTAAGGCTCTTTTTTTTAAGAGATAAGTTTGCAACCTTGCATAGGTGATATTATACATATAGATAATATGCAGAAAGTATGTACAGTTTGCTGAACACAATCTTTTTCCTCTCACTTTTTTTTTTACCACAGTATAAAAAGTAACTTGTTTAACTTCTTCAGTTCTCTAAAACACACATGGAATATCCCTGAAAGAGCCACTAGAGTGCCACCTCAATGAGACCGCGCGTCTTTATACAACAGGTTGAAACAGCTGGAGACGCCACTACAAAGCATAGCCTAGTTCCCCTAGAAAATAAAATACTACTGTTTGATTTGTTTACAAACATTAAAACTCATTTAAATAGAATTACATTTAAGTTATTATCCCAAATCTTTGATGTGCACACAATGGATTCCTGAATGGGTGGTTGGCTTGTACTTACACATTAGGTAAACTGTATGAACAGCCAGCCAGATCCCCCCTTGTCAAACGCACAGTACACTCTAAAATCTGCATTAGTTTGGTTTCTAATCCCAGCTCAGAGCAGCTCCTCCCTTAGACAAATGGAGTTCTCTCAAATTTAGTGTTAGGAACAGGTGCCAGCACTGCCACCATCGGGGTATCTACTTCTCTGTCAAGTAGGGGAGTCAGTCAATGTGCGCATTTAGGACAAGGACTGCCTGCAGATGACCATCCCACTCCCCATGATGCTAACTCATCTCCAGAAGTTATTCTTTATTTCTTGTTTTCCTGCCATTATTTAAAAATTTCCTTATGATGTGGCTCTTCTCCACTGAAATTACCTCTTCCTCCACACAGGAGTGCTTGGACATTTCTTTGGCTGCTTTATGCTGGGGTCTAACACATCCCTATGTACTGCTCAGCAAACCACAGAGAAGTGCATTTTGTAACAGTACTTACAGCGGTATTGCTGTGGAGATGTAAGTTTCTACTAGAAACTGTCTGAGAATACACATCTCAACACTAAGGACTTGGTGTGTGCTCCTTACCTCCAGAAAAACTGAAAAGGTAAAGCTTAAATCAGCCCACCATACCTTTGGTGCACTAAGTTCAAACAGCGGGAAGAAAAAGACAGACACACACTCAGCACATTTCCTTTGAAAACGATGGGTGCTTTTTACAAGAATTCACTCTTTTTAAAAAATATTTTGACAACAAAAATTCAACTGATTTTAAAATTATGTGAAATCTAAGAAGGCTTTTGTTTTTAAGCAACATGGTGCAAAAACAACATTTCTGTTTGCTGTTAAACACAAGCCTCAGAAATGCAGGGAAACTATGATAAATTAAACTATGCATGACATATCTCAACCAGCTCAATAATAAGAATAAAAAAAATTTTTTTTGCTTTAAACACAGCTTCTAAAAAGCACAGCATCCCAATGTTTTCTCAGTTCCAGATCTCCGACATTATAAATTAAAGGTGAAAAGATTTCCGTACAGAAGCAAGGCAGCTTTCCATTGATTCCATTGTATTGTTCTTGTCTAAACCTTTGGAATTTCCATCTCTGGATACCACAACACAGGGGCAAATTTTTCAGTTACAAAAGAATGTCCATTCATGATGTGGAATCAGTAAACAAAACAAAACAAAAAACCCCGAAAGAATCATACCTAAGTATTCACAGCAATGCAGCTCTAACTTTCCCCCCAGCGCTCGAGCTGGCTTGTGCAGAGTTGTGGAGGCGTCAGCTGTGGGGCGAGCCTTACGTGACGCTGCGTGGCCTCTTGGGTGGCGGCGGTGGCATGAGTTCCGTGTCAGGGTCGAGATGGTGCTTCCGCGCGGGCCCCTGCGGAGCTGCCGTACACCTCTCTATGAACTCGAAGAGCATCTCCTTTGTCACCGGGTGCTGGATGCTGTTGCACACAGCTGTGAACAAAGAGCACATCAGCAAAGCTATCTGCTGCTTGCATAAGGTGATCTCTTCTTTGCAAAACAAGTAACACTTACTTGGCATAAACAGAGCCATATATATATATATATTTGTAAAATGTTTATGTTTGTGAAAAGGTTCAATTGTCTTAAAATAAATAGATGTAACTTTAGTTTACTCTAGTTAATGAGACTTAGCGAGAAAAAAAATCCCTGAAAAGCAAGCAATTAAGTAGGATTCCTATGACTATCTTGAAAAAAAAATGTGCAACATCATTTGAAAATAATGCACTGCCCAAAATATAAGCAGCTCCATGCAAAACAATCTATTGACTCCTACATTTCTGAACAAAATTTAAATCTCCTATGATTGAAACACAGCACTATTACAAGCAACTATCAGTTTAGTATTTCCTAATGTTTAAAACACTGTTTTGCTGCAGAAGCATTCACAGCATTAATTTACAATTTATAAAATATCTTTCCAGTATTATTTTCTGATAATATTTATTTTTAGGGAAAATGTACTTTAAAAGTTCTACTATGTGTGACCAGCAGTTAAGAATCATTTTGACTGTAAGTACTTTGGGAAGAAACTTTTTTCAATCTGAAAAGGCTCATAATTTGAAAGTCAAGATACTTATTTTGCAGCTTTTGAAAAGGGAAGGCAAGAGAAGGGAAGGGAAGGGAAGGGAAGGGAGGGGCAGAGGAGGAGAAGAGAGGGGAAGGACAGGGGAGAGGAGGGGTAGGGCTGGGAAAGGACAGGGGAGGGGAAGGGTAGGGGTGGGGAAAGGCAGGGGAAGGGCAGGAGAGGGAAGGGGAAGAGAAGGGAAGGACAGGGCAAGGCAGGGAAGGGAGTGGAAGTATTTTTCAAAATAATATAGAAAAACAGGGAGAGGATATAAAGACAGGAACACTTGAAGACCCAAATGAGAAAATCCAACTTCTGGAAATTTCAGAAAGTCAAAAATGAAAAATACAAAACTTTCTGTTTCTAAATTTCCCCATAGAAAATTTAAAATACTTCTTAAAAATTATTTATTCCAGGAGCATTTTTTTAGGAAGTTGATGACATTTTGGTGGGAAAAAAAGAAAGAATATTATCTCAACTGCTGTAGAAAAGGACAAATGGGCAGTTGCATTTGCCCTTAAAAAAAAAAGACTACTACTCACAAGAAAAAAGTCCAGAGAAAAACTATTAAAGAAGGTAAACAGTAATTTGGTTCCTGATGGCAAAAAGAAGTCATTGCACTTCTGCAAGTTTTGTGATCCATTCCTCTTCCTCAGACAGGTCAGTTCAGCAAGGATTTCAAATAGATTCTGAGCTGGTACCCCAAGGTGCCAAAAGATTTACTGTCACCCAACCAAATGACCATTATTTTATTTCTTCAAGAAAAACTATTTTCTGCTCAGACAGAAATGCAAGTGTAAAATGGCTTACAAAAAATCCTATATGTTATATACACAAGTCCTATCAGAGTGGTTTTAAATATGACTGAACTTCATTTTTGCACTAAACAAAAACCAGCATCACTGTGACTACTGCTGGACATACTATTCAGCCTAGCCCACCAACAGTGTTTTATCAGCAGAATTTGAACAAATGTTTTTCTGCAGGGGAACAAAGAAGTATCACAGTCGTATAGGGATATGCCCACATCCTTCATTTCCTTCACTCTTCTTTGCTGGAAATAACTATTTTAGGACTTGAGATGACATTTTTTCCCTATTCGTTTTCTATTCCATCTGACAAATAATGCTTTTGGTGTTTTGAGCAGAGGTGAAATCACCATAGAATTTTTTGTTCAACTTTCAGTGTGCCAGTTCACACTCTATGAACACAGGCCAGCACAGTGCTAGGAACAGAGATCTGTCAGTTAACTACTATTGCAGGGCTACTGCTATTAAAGATGTTCTTGGATCTCATTTAAAAGATACAAAAATCTGTCCAAATAAGCATTTGCAGTTCTGCAAAGATGAAGGCACTTGTTTCTCTATTAATTTTGAAATACTGCCTGTGAGTATTTGTTAATCCTGCTGAAACCAAAGCACTCACGGTACATATGCTCTGAATATGACATAAACCTTTGAAAGGTGAGGACCTCTTCTTACAAGTTGTATGCATCAGGACTTAAAATAGGTGGGACAATATAGAGCACTTTTCCTCCTTAGGTTAGGACAGAGTTAAGAAGTTAAACTTGGAACCTAAAAAAAATACCCTCAAAAAGCATATTATTCTACTCACCCATGGCAGTGCTATATGCATTTGGAAAACTCTTGTCTATTCTCTGCCTCATGAAGACCCAACAGTTGTTTTCGAACTTGCACTCTATAATTTTATTGTCATACTGTTTCAGCTCTTTTGTCACCTGTTTAAAAAAAAATAGTTTGGGATAAACATATCTTATTTCATCTTTCTTCTTTCTTTTTGGTGATAAATAATAGAAGATCAG
Source organism: Eudromia elegans (assembly GCA_003342815.1). Lineage (NCBI taxonomy): Eukaryota > Metazoa > Chordata > Aves > Tinamiformes > Tinamidae > Eudromia > Eudromia elegans. The sequence continues at coordinate 1,157,888 of PTEX01000150.1, read as the reverse complement.
AAGCTGCTCAGTAACACTCCTCCATTCTACACAAAAAAAATGCACAGACTGTATCTCCACTATACATATGCTCAGCTACTCAACATTATAAAAATACTTTTCAAATCTGCTGTCAATATAGAGCAATTATATTATGCTAAAACATCAGCAGCTTTAGCGGGGGGGAAAAGAAGTCACTTCTGGCCCAAATGCAAATAGGTTTCCATGGGAATAAACTGCTTCTAGTCTAAGTGCCACTGCCAGCCTAAGTGCACGAAATGTATTATCCATGTTTCATCAACCAGCTTTGTTGAAGGTCTCAAAGCCAAATGTCAGATTTCAGGACCAGAGAGAACTAAGGGAAAATCATTCCACTCCTTACGCCATTACCGATTTTTTTCTTCCCTTTTTTAAAAATATAAAATCGTAATTCCAGAATAATAGTAGATTTCAAGTCACATACATTCAAATATCCTCCAGGCCTCATTGTACTGATTCACAGATGTGTCAGCAGCCAATATTCCAAGCTCTTTGTGTTTCTCTTTGGCAATACTGCATGTTTTGGAAACACACTTTGTGTGCACTGGACATCCTGTTTTTTTTGGTCACTTCATCCTATGCATTCTAATCTATGACACAATACAAAATATTCACGTAACCATGGTAACTCAAGATCTTTATCTAATGCATTAGCAATTTTACCCATACCCTCTATATTCTTCCAAAGAGCCTCTTCCTAAGTATAAACTTGCATTTAACTGCTAGTTGTGCTTAAACTCTGCTATGGTTCAGCAACCAAAAGCTGTAAGAGGCAAAATAACATTTCAGATCCCACGTAAAAGAGCTCTTCTACAAGAGATTGGTTATTTCAGCTCATTAGCATAATTTTTCATCTCTGTTGTCTACTTACTCATGAGTAGTGACACGTGAACTTACCACTGTCAAAGGGATACAGATTTGAAAAAGGCCATGACTGTCTACAGACAGCATAAGAGAACATACAGTAAGAAAGTCCAAGAACCTGCTTTGCATTAATTTCCAGATAAAGGCAATTAATGAAGAAAACTGGGCCCTGAACAAGGCTCTCGGTCCTCCTACACTGCATGGAGCAAGTCTTATCCTTAAACGGATAAGCAGAATCATAACATTTTGCTTGGTATTTATTCTGACTACTTCTTGCTCATTCCAGGGAGCCCTGGGATTTTACTTGTCAAGCGAAAATGACACTGTGAGGCCATTTTGTTAAAAATGCTTTACAACTGAGGCTTGTTACAGTGTTGAGTCTTTGTGAGCCAGCAGTTCAGGTCCACCTCCCACATGATTTTCACATTCAGCCCCTCACCCATAAAAGAGCTTTTCTCTTAATTCCTGTAACCTCTTCAACAACACAGTACCCACACTGTCAATCTTTTCCTTTCCAGCACTGTCTACTAAACAGAATGGCTCTTTACATACACATTGAAAAGCGATATATATTCTAGACGTCTGACTGATACATGCAGTGGCCATATTTATGTTTCTTTGGTGTATTCAGGAAAACACAACACTCCTTCCTAACCGAGTATGAGATATAACACAGAAAGCAACTTTTGATGCACAAAGATTTGGGAAGATCTATTAGGTTGAAAACTGCTGCACACTGCTGACGGGTACACCTCTGTGTCTGTCTTCCTGCCAAAGCAGGGCAATGTTGGAAAGATCACCTACTAGAGAGAAAAATGGAGCACTGCAAGCAATTACTTAAACAACAATCTCATAAAGCTTTGTCACAGTTTTATCATTCTCCTGGTGTTCAGATGCTCAGAATAGCAATAAACTATGTGGCAGCTCTATCTGACTGTGGCAATTAGGCAGTTTTATTAACTATCTATATAGTTGCATGGCCATTCATTAGCAATCTGGGAGACAGATCTTTCCTGAAAATATGAGCACCTGCCAAAGCACTGACTTAACTGAATTCCGAAAGAAAAGTGGTTTTCACAGTCTTTAATAATTGCAAGTTGTAGCAATTATCTCAAAAAAGAAGAAATAGAGCTCCTAGCGTTTCTGCTATCATGTCAGGCCTTGTAAAAGTCCTCACTGCAATGTTTACATACAATTTTGGAGCTGTTGGGCACTTTATCAGGGTAACAGGGCCTGCATACCTGCAGCATTAAAATACTCTCCTACTGTTGTGTCTTGAGCAAAAATCTGCCTGTGCACTGTCTATGCGCAGGAAGGAAAGATCAACTGAAAAATCCCATAATGATCCTTATATCTATAATCTGGATTCCATACCTACATGCCACCTGCATGCTCCTTCCTTTGATGGAACTGAGCTTTGAAGAGGGATAGAGAACCTTCAGATCTGACTGTTCTGTTATTTCCTTCCCTTGCACAAATTTTCTGAGATGCTCCAAATCAGATGTCCTGATTCTCCACTGGCTGCACTGGGTTCATCCCTCCTTCTTCTCTGCAAGCACCGCAACCAGGGTGGGGTCTGAACCACGCACCACCTCCCCTCCTCCTGAAAGGGCTTTCACCTAGCCTGTGTTGAACAGCAAAGTTAAGTGTGTTTCAAAGTGTATGAAGAATAGAGCCATCTTCTTCCTCCAGAAAAGGTGCCCTGTTGCCTCATATCACCATCTCTGTCATACGTACATACATATCTGTCACTGTCTGTGAAATGCTTTGGGATGATAAATTTAGTAAAGCTCCCACTTTTCATCCCCTCCCTCCAGTTTTCTGAAAGAAATTCAAAATACAGAAGGAAGTGAGGTATCTAACCCATCTCAAATCATCTCACCTTGCAGAGTGTTCCAATCATTTTGAGGTCAATCATGATAGCTTGTTTATACGCTGCCATATTTTATAGTAGTTTATGTCATGATGTGAAAAAGTTCAAAAAAGAGGGGAAAATGGTTCCCTAGCATGTGGTTAAGTCCTGTGAGAATAGCCATGTTATCTGGGCTGACTACCAATGCTCAAGAATGCTGTGTATTTTTGTGCACTCCTATGGTGCACTGTATCTTCAGACTGGGCCATAACTCTACACGTCAAGTCATTCTTTCCTTCATTTCAAGCATGTATATTTTCTTAGTATTTACTATTACTTACTATTAAGAATGAAATTCCTGTGTCAGCTGCTACTTCATGTAACAGATAATAACAATAAAAATTTACATTTTAAGGTAATTAAACTGCTATTTCAGGCAGTATTTTTACAACAGGAGAAAAACAAATTGATGCATCTGTTTTCTCCACATTCTCCATATTTCTTACTCTTTTGAAAGAAAAAGTTATTGTTCGAGAAATAAAGATGTGACATGAAGAAATCCATACTATGTTTCTACATGCATGCCTTTTTCAAAGCAATTAAAATAATTTTATTTCAGTAAAATACACAACCCAGTTTAAAGACAGTGTATGGAAAACCTTAACACATTTTCTTTCCTTTCTCTAAATTGCCTTTTTACTGCACTTTCCCGTCTATTACCAAACATTTATGGAGAGAAAATTGTTCTTCAATTCACCTGTTTCTATTGCTTATTCCACTTCTGAAGCCATCAGCCTATTTCTGCGATCCCAGAAGAAATGACAGTAATGGCCGACACAGAAAATATTAACTTCCATGAGAGAACAAATAAGCAAAAGCAGTAGTTGAATTCTTAGGAAATGAGAAAGATCTTTATTTCTATGCTTTTCTTAGCGCAGAATAAAAAAAGGAATCATAGCACACATGAAAGATAGACTCAAAATGTAATGGCTTTTTATTTTCTGAGCAGAAACAGCTTTTATAATAGTTAACACTCAATGAACTATGCCTTTTTTTTGCTATGTTCAAGTATACAAACTGCTTTGGGGCTTTTTTTGTTTTTTACACAAGTCCCAATGGCTGAGTGAAAAGGAAGTTCAATGCTGCCATGTGAAGTCTGGAAAGCAATTCTCCCTCTCTACAATAACATTAACTTGTCTCCATTAGGATCCATTCTCAAGGCCAAAAAAAACAGAACAGCCAAAGCAACACAGCCCACTGAGAAAGAAAACACCAACCCCTCCAACTTTTACACATCTTTTAAATAAAATGTATTTCCCTCCTTTCATGTAAAATAGCTCTCATTATCTGGGTGAAAGCAAAGTCTTTAAAGATGTGTAAACAAGTAAGTGTAGGTTATTAAAGGCCTGCTCATACAATGAATATACAAAAGGCCTCAAATATTAACAGTGTCAAAACTACTGCAGTTAATTAGTTAAGTGCTTCATATTTTTGTTCAAGCCAAAACAGATTTCATGAGGTAATTTAGCAACCACATCTTAATATGGTTTAAAAGATTATTTAATCTTCTAGATAAAATGTTGGAAGTAAAATAAAAGCATTGGTAACCAATTCAATTGCTGAATTACACATCCTGTTGGTGTGTATTCTTAAGTAATATATTACCCAATAAACAGTTAAAGGCTTGAGTAAACACAATGCAGCTAAGTGTAGCTGCACAATATCTTGTGTGCATCCGAAATGGAACTACTCCAATTTTTATATCTCAAAGAAAGGAACCTTAAGAAATATAAAAAACCCCATTTTTGTTCACAGTGAATCACATCGCTAACACTGAATATTGAAAAAAATCATGGAATACACCAAAAAAAAAGGAAAATAAAAATGGAAAGATGAGGGGAATGTAGGAGAGGGAGAGTGGAGGGGAGATGCACAAACGTTTTATTTCTTGATGATGTAAATTCTTCAAGGTATGGATCTTTTCCTAATACTCAGCTAAGAACTTGTCACACCAAAGTAATGATACCACTAAGGCAATGCTGAAACCTGAGGACACAGAAAACTGCAGAATTGACTAGTAGATTATGCAAAAACAACAACAATAAAAAATCCCTTGAAGGAAGGACCAAGACTTCAACATAAGTTTCTGAGGCAGCCACTCCTCACAAGGAATATAAGCAACTGAAGGACATGAGAACACAGGGCTGGCTGAATCAGCAAGGCAACACAGCAAGAGCTGGTAGAGACCTACAAGGACGAGTTGTAACGCAGCAGGGACTCCAGAAACACTCCACCGGCAGACCGAATGCTGTGTATGTGCACACAGGAGTTAGCTCGTCTTTGCAGCCAGTCTTTGCCCCGAATTCTGTTCTGTGCTCTCAACACTGCTTTTGTGCAAGGGAGACAGCCCTAAACCGGGACTGCTTTATGCTAAGAAACTGAGATCCTGATGGAGGAGTGGCACACAAATAATAAATAATAGACTTGTGGCTCATTCATAAATCATGAATTTCACAACAGTTAGTATTTTTGGTTTGCAAACGGAGAAACAGAGAGTGAGAGCTTGTGGTCTCATGCAGGAAAAACATTTACCCAACATCAAGTTCTCTAAATTCTATCTTAATTACCCTTCAGGTACTTACTATCATGATGTCAAGACAGCCAGGGACCCAGGGCTGTTGACATATCTTTAATAATTCATCATGAAAAAAAACACAAAACAAATCTTCCAGAGACAAAACAACACTGTCACTGTTTTACAGCCTTTGGCAATTCTATTTCTATAGCTCAAACCAGAAAAAAAGCATCTACAAGACAACTGTGTCACAGGAGGACTGAAAAGAATTTCTTCTGGCATCTTTCTGTCTGTTGTGTGTACCTTATCATTTTTTTTTTCATCTTTACACTGAATTATTCTTACTGTAATATTCTCAATATAGCTCATCTGTTCTTACATTTTGTAACAAGTTCCTTTACTTTTTGTCACACTACTTTGCACAGGCTTACACACAGCATCTCCAGAGCAAGGCTATCAGAAGCTTCTCATCAGCTTTTCTATGTAGTCAGAAGGAATAAACAAATAAACAAGCAAAAAAGCAAATATTTCATATTCACATATTTCATATGTGAAATAAGCAATATTTTTACAGATATTATACTTGTAATATTTTGTATTTTTAAAGGAGCATCAGATCTTTAAACTATGTAAGGCTTTTAGATTAGAAGAGTATCTTATTTTCTGAAGTAAACTTTCCGTTTCTATACTTAAGAATTAACTTGTACATGTTCATTTAGCCCCAGTCGTAAAGACTCTTAAATTGTATACCTTTAAGCAGAATCATAAGATCAATTAGGTTGTAGTAATGTTATCAGGATTTGGTCCTAAGCTTATTTCCAGCCATTGCTTAACCAATCTTTCTAAAAAAATGCCGCAGACACCAGAATAAACCAATATAAACCTAAACCAGAACATGAAGTAGCAAATAATTGTGAGTCTTTTAAATCCACCTTCACTTTTAACAACACGAAGCTTTCAAATGACAGCCTTTATGAATTATGTTCTTTCTCTCCATTTAGCTCCCAAAGAAGCTAGTTTTATATGCTTGAAGTTTTTTTTTTCATAAATCAAAATTCACCACTGAGAACAATTATGTTAGCACTAAGAGGAAATTTGTTTGCTTTGTTAAATTGAGCTTCAAAAGCATCAATTGAACATACATTTGTGATTACAAGCAATGCCTATTCTTATATCCATTCAGAGTGTTTGCTTTATTACAGCTTATTATAAATGTACTGTCTAGAATGCAGCAGCATGACTGTTCAATTTCCAGGCCATAATTTTATGATAATCATATGTAATATATTCATGTGTCTACTCTACTGCCTAACAAAGCCTAAACTGGTTTGTTAGCAGCTCAGCCTTTCCCTGGCTCAAATTTCTTCGCCTTGGAACATTACTGAATAACAACATTATGAAAGATTTAATCAGGATTTTGCTTTATATTCCTACACTACAGCAAGTATACAAAGAACCTTAGAACACTGAAAGTTGACTTTGCTATAGTGACATTATCAAACACTGGTATCTAAGTGATATGTAAATTATTGAACATGCTATGGGAGCGCTATTTAAAAAGGTGGGGGTAAGGAGCAAGGCTGTAAAATTTATAAATGTTTTCAACATCTAGAAAAGCTACTACTTCAAAGTGTTGAGACAGATGACAATGTGCAAAGACCAGACCTAAATGTGAGACCTAAGAACATGCGAAAAGCACAACTACATCAACTTGCTTTTAATCTCCAACACTTCAATCTCCAACATGCTTTTCAGCTTTTGCCTAGGACACATTTATAGAAAGCAGCCAATGCTTTTTTCTGAATGTATTTCAGGGGTGTTTTCTAGTAATTGATAAACCTGGCACTAAACTCCTTAGGCCATATAAAGAGGCTTAAAAGAGGATTCGGAGAGAGAGCAATTCAGATAGTTTCTAGCACTCCTCACTATATTTAGTGGTTTGTCATCAACTAAGCCTCCTAAGAACCAAAAGGTCAAGCCACAGGGGCAGCTCTGTCTCGTTCACTGCAGCTTTTGTACGGTATCTGTAATACTTAGCATTTTTAAAGATGCATCAGATCTTGAAATTATGCGAGGCTTTTAGATTAATTACTATTTTCTGAAGTTAGCTTTCAGTTTTTATACTTAAGACTTAACTTTGACTTTTTAAATATAAAATGACAAAAAGTCAAACTGCTATGATTTTTAAAATCTTGCCATTTGGAGGGGCTTACACCAATTGCTAAGAGCTTGAAGTTCACAGCACTGCTGATTCTACCTTCCTTTTGTAACTCGATTCAGTTTACTACTAGGACCACTGAAATGAGAAAGCTAATAAATGGTTTAATAAAACACTACAATAATATAAAACACAAAACCAGAAAGAGCCAAACAATAGCAATCACTAACAAAAAATGTCAAGCAATCAAAAAAATCAAAAGCTATACAATCAAAACCAGCAAAGATGTAGAAAAAAATGTGGTGAATGTCATGTTAAGGATATTGCAGAACTTTCATTGCATTTTTAACCACGCTAAGATTTCAGTTAGGAGGAAGATAAGCTTTTGACCTTTTTTTACCTTACTGATAGTACTACCACACCATAAACAGATCAATGGCTACTGCCTTAATGCAGATTTTCAAAAACTAGATTTGATCAAAGCACCTGCTGTAGTGAAAGTCCTCAACAGCCCTAACTTGCTCCTCAAATGCCTCCATTGCTTTGAGCTGGCACTAATTCCCTTTCTCATATAGTTTGCCTTAAACTTCAAAGCCTATTTGTCTTTGAAGCTGAAATCAGGGAAAACTTTTTTTCATTCTTCTTTAAAAATCAATTAAGGACACTCAGCAAAAGCTTACCTATAATCTAAGTGTGCTGGTCTTCTTGATCACCGTGGGACTACAGAAAGTAAGGGGCTAAGCAGGCAGTAATGGCGGTTCCTACTCGGCAAACTACTTTGTGATGCCTGCCAGCTGAGGTCTAGCCTCTGAACAGAAAGGTAAGCGTGGGCTAATTCATCAATGGCACAAATCTGACGGCAAATGAGGCAGTAGGGAGGTCCTCACTGCTCTGCCTTTCAGAGCACGTCCCTCTTCTCTCCTACTCTTTATTAATGAAGTGGGGGCTTTGGGCAAACAGATGCCCCAGGCTGCCAAGGGGCAGCGAGTGCAAGGTACAGGAATGCATGGGCGCTGACACACAGCATTTATGGACTTGGGAGAGCTACCTACTGCAAAGGATTTTGCCAGAGGTGATCTGAGAAATCTCTGAACTTCTGGGTCTGTATGCGCAGCAGCCTATGGAGACGAATCAATACAAATTTCATTTGAGTTTCTGCTTTGCCGTCAACTAAACAGGATTACAACTTTGAATGATACCTGATAACAGAAGCAGATGCTTCCTGGTTTGATGGTTGGCCTTCCCACATCCCTGAAGGGCAGGAAATCTGGTACCTGCTCCTCATCACTGTGTGGTAGGATCCACAATAGAACGAACAAAAAGCAAATTTTTAATCTTCATTCCCATTTCACAAAAAGGACCTCAGCCTAAATGAGCTGGCACAAAGGGAAGCCAGCTCATTGTGTTTTCTTGTGTTTTCTAACCATGTGACGCTTTCCAAACCTCTGCTTCTAAAGCTCTTGTGTGCAAAGTGCTGGGTATGGACTGGCCCTTAAGTCTCCCAACATTCAGAGTCTAATTTGAGCTCTCTGCTCAAGTGCTTACATTTGGTTGGAGCGGTCCCCTTCCTGCATCTGAGGCCCACCACTGAAGCAGTATTAGTTAACACATACAACTTTAAAAAAAAAATAATTGGCCTCTCACACAAGATAGCAGCATGACAAGTAACAATATAAGCCCATTCCAGAGACAGCTATTGTCACAAACAATTCTTTAATATTCCAGTCAAAGAAAAGCAGCAGGAATAAAAATATTCTTTAAAGGCTTTACTCAGTAAGAATCAGCAGCATTAGAAGGAAATAAGAGAAAGAGTAGCAGGTAATAGCATGACACCTCTCTAACCTGTTGCCTGAGAGTCTCAAAGTATGTTTTTAAACACAGAAGCCAAATTCACTACTTTCCTTTACAGAGTATCACACATGTAATTCGGAAAAACCCAAGGTAAAATGGGATGGATTTGACAAACAGGAGGGCATACAATGGGGAAACCACCATAGTTTCCTGTTATAACTACTAGCACTAATTACAGACATTTTTCCTTGAAGTTCCAAATGAAATATTAACCAGACAGTAATCAAGCTTTTCTTCAGAGTGTGTTTGCTTTAGTATTAACTCTAATGTTGTAAGTCCAACACTACTGATGCACTGGTCTATAAACATCCTTCTAAATTATTCAGAGCTGCCCTCTGTTTCGCCTTCTGCTGTAGTAAAGCTGCTCTGAAACCTCCTTCTATACAATGGCATATGAAGATGTACAGCTAGCAGAAGCTCCTAAACAAAGGGGAAGAGACTGTAATGCTGAAGAAAAACACAGCAAGTGCTATCTTGCATTGTTGTATAAAGGAGCAAACCCATTATTTCCTGATCTGGCTTTTGTGTATTCCTGCGTGTTGCTTGAAGATTTCTTCAGAGCTTTGGTTTATATGGAAGAAATGCTACAATGTATAAATTGCCACCACAGTGGTCGACAAGCAAACTAGGCCCATGACCCATAAATGACAGTGGGAACAGAGCTGGACTTGTCTGCATTACTACTAGATTACAATCAGATAGGTTAATGTAACACTTATCAGGTGTTTCATTTCTTGTGTGATGCAGCATCAAACCTGCAGGGAACGGGCAGCTCCCCAGAACAGAGAGGACCTGGGTTGAAGTCAGACACCTCTGCAAGACTGCCCAAGGACCAGCAGACTTGGCCTAAACAGCCAGGCCCTACTTTTCACAGCTGGGAGTCTCACGCCAGGACCTCAAAGGAAAAGGCTGCAAAAGAAATCCTAGGGTGAGTTTTGCATTGCTTAACTGAGAAAACTATCCAAGACCTCAATTTCTCTTCTCTACCAATGCTGACTGCTCCGCTTCACACAGGCGCTGCTATAGATTAAAAATCTTGCATCAAAGACTCTGCAGAGGTAGAGCAGTGTCCCTTGAATCTGCCAACTGAGAACATACTCAAGTATTTTTATTATAACACACAAAGCTAAAAATCAATAGGTTCCTCTACTGAAGTAAATTTAATATTTCATCTAATCAAGAAAATGTAACATTTTCTGAAAAGAATTGACATTTTATTACAGCCCTTGGTTGTGAAGTCACTGGCAGAAATTTTTTAATGTATCAATTAAATAATAATTCCATGAGGTCAGCAATGTAAAAAACAATACTGTGTAGTGCCTAGCAATACAGATACAATGACTACACAATAACAGTGTCTAGTCTGTCATATCTTTGATCTTTCCTTTTCCAATATTTGTACCTTATTTTTCCCAAAGTTATAATGTGCTATTTTCTCTATAATCAACTCTTTCTCCTTTAGAGAGAAAGAGAACTGGCATTTTGAAAACTTCAATTTGTTGAAATGTAACATCAACACTATGCTCTGTTGCTCTTCACCTTTTCCTCATTTTATGCTAGAAAGATAAAACCACAGTAGTTTTACTGTTAGCAAGCAAAAAGTAAATAAATAAACCTTTTGTTGACATTACCTCATAAGATGCTGCATTACTATTATTAACCTGATTTGTAGTATGTATTTCTCTTTCGCAGATGTGATATTCTATGGATACTATAGTTAATCAGGGTGTATTTTCAAAGAAAGTAACAGGGAGCCTTCCAATGACACATGTGAAAACAAATATGATGAAAAAACACCACATAACTAGGTATTTCACCATAATTTATGTAAATACAGGTTTGAAATACAAATGCAAAAAGGGAACATCTTACTTGGTTTGTTGTCTAAATACAGCTTGATTTTTCCCTAGGTTAACTCTCTTTGGGGTATCAAAGGCATTCTTCAAACTGTACGTGTGCTATTTATCATCTCCTTGTGTAGGAAATAAACACCCTATCTTTCCCACTAAGGAACTTCATGTTTTTGTGGACAGCTGAGTCTTATCTGGGCATAACTGAGCTTGACTACTTACATACTTGCTAACCTTCTTCATGAGTCACCAATTTTCTCATCAGAGATCTAAAAGCACTTAAGTGTGCAGGACTTGTCCGGTTTTATGGGTTATTTCTGAGGGTGCAAATGGTAGAAAGGACTGGATCATAGGAAATCTACTAGCTAAAGTGCTGCTTACACCACAGTGCTTATCCATCGGGACTACTATACTGGAATATTGTAGTTAAGACAGCTGTACCCCAAGAATGTGTTTTGCTTCAGTCTTTGATCTCATGGTTGAAAATGTGTAAAGGGGCAGTCAAGACAATGTACTTGCAAAATCACTTCAGGTACTTAAATCCAGGAGCATGCTCTCCCTGGAATCCACAAAAAGAGATCAGCACCTCTCAGAAATGATTCAAAGGGAAGCAGCTGCCATGCTCTTCTCTTAGTGGTTCTCTGACCTCCACTGTCCTTCAGTGCCTACATTAGGAGCCTGTGGGTACATGATCTCTGAAATTAGGCAACGTCACTATCTGCCTTTATGGAGATTACAACTACACAGGATATTATCCACAACCCATTTTCCTTTGTAAGCAGATATCCTGCATAATTATCTCATTTGATATTTCTTCTGCCTTCTGTATTATTGTTTGCAGACCTATTCCTATTCATTTATCTAAATTTAATCTGCATGTGCCTTTTCCTAGTCCTAAAAGAGCACAGTACTCAGTACTCCTCAATATGATAATTGTAATCAACTGTTCTTTCTTCCAATCTTATCACTACCTGACATTTAAAATATTTCTCATTCAGAATGTCCACTATATTGTTTATATATTTTATAGGGAAAGTCTCAGAAATAAATATCCTCATCAAAAAATTTCCCTGTTATAACATCTCCCACCCTTTACGACTTTGGCAATTTGATTTATTCAAGACAAATTCATTTTAAAGACATTATCATCTGCATTTGAGGTTCTACAAGTTCAAGCTCATTTATCATGTTCAAACTCATTTGTTCAGTTTTGACTCAAAATAATCCAAACCTAAACAGCTAAATATATTTAGATTAATTCCAACTATAAACTGTTTAGGACATCAACTCTCTTCCCCATTCCTTATTCCCCACCAATTGCCTGCCATTGGCTGTTGCTCTTGGATACCCAAAAAAAAAAAAAAAAAAAAAAAAAAAAAAAAAAAAATAGTTTTAAAATGACCTAGAAGATTTTGTCTAGATTTTTTTTATGGTCTTGTTCTATTAGAATAAATTTTAATAAGAGTGATTTTTATGTATTTCATATATATTTTTACAAAATATCTGTGTTTGCATTGTTTCTCTCCATTATCCATTCTATAGCCTTTAATTAATCTTTTAGTTAATTTGCCTAAAGCACCAACATGTGCCTCCAGTCCAATGTAGAAATAGAAGACAAAACTGATTTCAAAAATCAGTACAGAGTGTTGCCGACTTGTATCGGCAAGCCTCGCTCGGTTGCCGGACTGGGCTGAGGTTACCCCTGCCTCAGGGCCATTTGCTGCATCCTCATATTGGTGTCTGTGCGCAATGGCCCTGAGGCAGGGGTAACCTCAGCCCAGTCCGGCAACCGAGCGAGGCTTGCCGATACAAGTCGGCAACAACAGAAATTGACCACAAATATGACAGGAAAATGGTAATTACAGGATGAAACAACGGTAAAGACAAATAGGGCATGACCTTCTCTGAAAAGACAGTATCTACAATGAGTTCTCTGAACTGCCTAAAACTCTGAGAAGCTCAAGCACACCTGCTTTACTGTTTGCACATTGTACTCTAGTCAAAAGAAAAAGCAAATGCAATTGCCCTGATGGAAGCATGACAATGTCTATATATTAAAAGAAAATTTTGTCTGTTGCAACTGAATCAAGCACAGTAACTAACCCCGTAAACAGCTGTTGTCAGTGAGGTATCTACAGTTCCTCAAAAGAAGGTTTGGGTTCATACAGCAGTACAACCCAAACAGGTTTGACAATGCAGTGATAACAGGATAACAGCTGTGACAACTAATTATCAAACTCAAGCGCTTAAAGATCTTCCTTCTTGAACAAATCATCCTCCTTCTGCAAGGTCACTTTTGCAGAACATAAGAAAGCAAAACCAAAAATGGTGCTAGCTCAAAATCAAAAGACAGCCAGAATGCTCTTGAACATGGGAGTCTAGGAAAGGAAACACAACAAAGATCACGAGTCTATACAATGAGTTTTTATAATAAGCTGATCAGTCATTCTACTGTGACAAGTACGATGATCAATGAAATGCAGACAGGAAACATCTGCAAGGTTTTGCAGAATGCTCATTTATTGCCGAAACAAACCTCCCATTCCCACTTATTTTTCTCAGTAAATTTTTACTTGATGTTAAGCAGTAACTTTGTGGTTCTCTGACATAGCTTGGCCCATTTGTTTTGTCATCTCTTCAATACAGAAAATTAAACTATTTGTGTCATAACAATACACCTTTTTTTTCAGTAAGGAGTAAGATTTTTCAGTAATTTGCAAGACCCCATGTTTAGATTTATCATGTGTTTTCATATCACTTGGCATAGGAAAGTTACAAGCGCAATCTGCCTATCACTCTCAAAATCCAGCTTTCTGTATGATTGATATTTCTCAGACTAGTATGAAATGAGGGTCAATTGAGTGTAATAAAATACTTAGAAAATCCCTCGGATTTGCAAGACATCAGAGAATTGAAGATGAAGGTATGCCACGACAAAAGAATATTGCAAAAACTGAAGGATGATGGCATGTATAGAGGCGTCTGCTGGTTTCAAATGTTCTCATTCATAAAACAAAAATGAAGCAGAGACTTCTATCAAGCACCTCTGAAGGGATGCTGCACTGCAGGTATTATCTAAGAGCATGCCAATCCAGAGAGGTGAAGAAGAAAAGAAGTTTTAACTTTTGGGATTGCTGAAGAGTCACTCCTGGAAAAGGAGACATGGGGGAGATGAGAAGGGAAGTTCTGTCCAACAGACAGTGTGAATATGCCTTCCAAGGCCTACTGGACCTACTGGAGTTTATTTCCTAGAGTATTAGGCTGTCCTATGTGCTGAACTGCCGCCTGTGGGGCTTCCCTTGTCATGGCCTGTGCACAGTCTTTCATTTATCTACCAAGTCTTGAGTGCGTGGCTGCATGCAGCAGCTCCAAATGACAGCTCTTGTACTAACCTGTTACTCTAGAACTTTGCTCTTAATACAGCCCATTTTGCCACTTTCTACTTCTTTTTCTTGCTATTTTTCTTTTAAAAATAGTCACAGAACTTGGAACTATCCATAAACCTCTTAAAATTTAGATGTTACCAAACCCAGCAGCTTCTCCCATTTCTAGTTACGGTCACAAATTCTTAGTTTATCCAGACCCTTTTTCTCAACCTATACCACACACTTAAAATTTAAAAATCCATACTGCCTCATTGGATGAAAGTAGCTGCAAAGTGCCTTCAAAGGAAGAAACTCTTTGTTCTTCTAAATAAACATTTTAGCAAAGAAAATATAGTGTCTTATGAAAGAAGACCATACAGTCTCTGGACAGTCTCTGGATGTAATGTAATTCTACCTCAATGAAAAAAAAGCCTTTCTATATTCCTAACATTAAGACAGAAGTATTAATTCGCAAAGGTGATGACTGAACATAGGAAAAAAAAAAAAAACAAGCAAAAAGCCAAACCACAACCAAAAAATGAAAGCACTGAAAGTACAATGCACTAAGGGTTGCAGTCATAGGAAATCATACGAAAAAAATGAGTAGTGTATGTTACTATTTTTGACTGAAATTAACTTCTATCCAGACCACAATAATGGATGGCTTAGAAATACTGAAACGTACAGTTTTCTAGTAAAGACCATGAATGATACAAGTTTGATATTTCCTTAGGAACTAGCTGTATTTCACCATGGCAATTGCTTATCCTCTAGAACCATTCAGTATATTTTTTTCCTTAAATCTAATTTCCCTTGTATCACTTTTTCTATTGTTTCTTCTCTTTCACTGTGCACCTCTGGGAATTGCCTGTTTTTTCCTATTTGAGCTGATGGAAGGCTACAATTAGCTGCAACTACCTATCAGAGTGAGCTCCTGCAAGCATCACTTTTTTTTTGCCAATTGCTCTTGTCACTTTGTCCAGAACAGCATGCAGGGCTCCAAATGAGCTCTCGCAAGTGCTTGACTAGAGGACATCAAGGATTTTTCTTGATCTACTGGCTATGCTGTAGCTAACTGTAGCTCTAGCCAGGATAAGTTGGTCTTCATCACTGTAAGGACACCCTACTATCTTGTATTCATCTTCTTGTCACCAGGATCCTCGGTCCTCTCTGCAGAGTTGCTCTCCAACTAAGAAGCCTCCAGCCTCCACTGTTGCATAGGGTTGTTCTATCACAGGTGCAGAACTCTGAATTTCCTCGGTTAAACCTCCAGAGGGTCCTTTGTCAGCACATATTTTTCTAAGCTTCCTGAGAAATGAGGTATTACCATGCTGATTTTCTATCACTAGATGCATTTGTATTCCAAAACCCAGGAAATGGGAGGTTTTAGAGAACTGCAATCTGATCATTTTTCAAGAACTCATCAAAAAAAAAAGAGGATTTTTTTTTCTTGAACAGGTAATAACGAAGCGAAGAAAAAACTAAAAAATGTATTAAATTCTAAAGTAAATCTGCTATTATCTTAACATTTCCAGAAGGCTTAATTTACCCTATGCTTAGCAAGAACAAATTTGGATTTAAAAAAAAAAAAAAAAAGGAGCTGAAATAACATAAGTTGTCCAATGAAACAAAACAAAACGAACAAAAAAAGGAAAAAAGAGAAGATTGTTCAGAACCAAGCACCAACCATTCCATCTTATTGGAAGCAACTACAGAAATGTGCAGAGGTAATCTTCCTAAATTTATGAACTTGTACGTCACACCACACGCTTTACAAAGAACACATTTTTAAACTAAATTCACAGGCATAATCACAAGAAATGCAATCACACTTAGGTTCTGTGAAGTTTACTTGAAGTCCGATGTGTGCCCTCTCAAAAATCCTCTTGCTACTGAGAATTAACTTTATTCTTGAAGTACAACCTTACTGCATTCCTGATGAACTCAAACACAGCCCTTCCCCCAAAGCTCGGCAAATTGTTAGGCACTGTAAATCGTGTGAATGCCTCAGAGATAAAAGTTTAAGATTTTGAGTTAGAGTCAGGATGCGAAAAAAAAAAAACTCACACAATTTTCTACAGAACTACCATTTCTGTTTGTTGATGACTTTTCAACTCAAGTAAAGGTCGAATATAGCTTAACCACAAACACTTTGCTGATTGTTTTAATTCAGAATTACTGTAACTGTGTTTAATGAAACATAGAGACTCAGATTTAAATTACAAGCTCTATTCTTCTGCTGTTATCAAATCATCCAAATCCTACATTCCTTCTAAAAACTACAAATACCATCAGGAGTTGGATCCAGATCTGTTGTTCTCAAAAGTAAAAATATTCTACAGGTTTCAGAATAGTTTAAATCCATTCCCTTCCTTTCTTCTTACCGCCTGTATTAATTTTGCTACTCTATCTATAGACAGAAATCATAGTCTTTCTCACACACTGCTTGCTAAGGTAAACAAGCCAAGTTAACACTACTCTCTGCTTACTTGATGGGCTTCTATTCATCCCAGTGGTGCTGCTGTCCTCTTTCAGTCTGAAATACTTGTCTCCTATGTGAGCAAGCAAGACCACACAGCTATGGATGAAACCACATTTCCTCCCTCCCAGCAACATCTCCCTCCAGATATTTTAGGGCTATGTTTGCTGTTTCATGGCTGCACCAATTCCATTTCTCTCTGCTCCTCTGAAAGAAATCACAGAGTTTACTGAGTGACATCGTTGTCAAACAGGAAGCCTCAGAAGATGGATGGCTTGTCTGTGGTCTCTGTCTTCGTAACTCTCTGCTTTGAGCTATTGCTACAGTTCATCCTACTTCTGTTAGCTAGACTGAAGGTTCGGCCAGTCCGCACTGTGCCAGTTCTCCTTCGTACTGGCAGTGCTTTTGAACTTTAACAGTTCATAAAACCTCAGCTAAACGAAGCTTAAAAATAAAATTATCAAACAAGCTTGTTCTCAAGCTTTATCCTTGGGTACCTCTGCAAGCAACAGGCTTGCTACCCAACAGCACCCAACTCAGCAGAACCCACTGACAACTGAAAATGTTTTTTTAAGTGCACAGGCAGCTCATTCTACCTATAACTAAGTCAAGAGTGAACTTCACAACCATGCCAAGGTGATGAGTTATTTTCTTCAAACTACAGACATGATATCCTTATGCTTTATTCTACAGCATTTCATATTGCAAAAAATGCATTAAAAGAGCAAAATATTTAGAAGGGGAGAGAGGCAGCATGCAAGATTATGCTAAACTGTAAATCCTTCCTTGCTGTGGATGTGAAGGCTAAAAATTCTGTCAGTATTTAGGAAAGCCTGATAAGTAGAGCAACATGTAATCACAGCGCCAACATACAGTCAGCTGCAGTCAAGAGGCACAGAGTCAATGCTTCTCCGTCAACTCCGCCAAAAGGCTGCACACACGAGCTTGCTGTTGTAGATCTGGGCCAGGGAAGTATTTAGGTAGGTGGGGAAAGCTGGACCTATTCTCTTCCTAAATTCTGAATAGTCTGGAGAGCTGTGCTCTAAAATTAGGTGCTACATATCTGTGCTTTGGGATTAGCTCAGCCAGCAGTAGCCTGTCCAACTCTGGGACCATGAAATGATCGAAGTCACTGACAGCCCAGAGAAGAAAAACTGCAGATTCAGTGAAGAAGTCAGTAACTGACTCTGGTTTAAGAAATGGGCTCTTGAAAACAGCAGGCTCATCAATATATCTCCCTAGAGTCCTCTTTTTGGAAGAGACTGTTGGGAAATTGTGGCCAACCACTTGGGCAATTTACAGATAATTGATATTGCTCAAGGAGTCACTAATGAGATCTACCTTGGTGCTCAAACAGAAGCATCGGTTCATCTTCTGTGTTTGGTCAAGTGTGAAGCAGCTAAACTGAAGGTATTTCAGCTTTGGGGAACATTATTGAGGAGCTGATAACTTGCTTCTGAGACTTCGAGTAAAGTTGGATCAATTTGTATCTGGAAGATCTACTGTTTTGACGTGATCAGAGAAATTATGTGGGGCCAATTACCCATTTTAAGGCCTCACTTTTCTAGACCTTTCTGATTTATCATGTTTTTAGTTAAATGTATATTTACTGAAGGAAAATGAGGCAGTTGGGCAAATAACAGCCTAGAACTAAACTGTAATCCCACAGAGTATGTGATATTTTATCTACACAATCAGTGATACCGTTCTTAAGTTGCATAAAATTGCAGACAGTAGCCTACTGAGCTGCAGGCTGGAGCACAGAGCTTTATTCTCTATTAGTCCTTGACCTAACCACTGCTGTAACTACAGCAGCAATTTCCTCAAAGGCAAATTTGAAACTTTCAAAATCTTTCAACTTGGCTCACAGCATAAGAGCAAAATATTAAGAACACATCACTATTTCCAAAATACTCTTTTCACCATAACTGTCCTCCTACTCTATTAAATTGAATAGTTCTATTGTGAACAAAGTAGTATTTATAATGTAACTTTTTAATAACGACCCTTAAAACTAAAAATAAAATAGCAGTAATTAATCTTTATTTAAATGGTAATTTAATATGCTAAGAGCCCAAAATGAAACTGGTCATTAACTCGATAGTAAAGACTGCCAGAAGATTCATTACTGATTAATAATGGGGAACACAGTGTACTGAACAGCTTCCTTTAATCCCAGAAGCAACTAGAAACTGAACTTTCAATCATAGTGAACAGCTGAAGCAATAATTTTCTCTATAGAAATTATAATTAACAGATATAGTGTACCTAAGTTTCATTTTAATCTTTACTGATCAAGTCTCTCTTTTCAAAGTATCTAGATGTGTATATCATTAAGACTTCTCATTCTAAAAATCAGCTTAGAAATCCTATAACATATACTTTCCTCAGGTGACTACTGTGTATGCTGGAACAATTAATCTAATCATTTCTAATGAACATAACATTTACATGATACAATTGTTGCATTAATAACTTTATTGTTAGTAAAGACTACTAACAACATTTAGTGCAAGTGGACTTAAGAAAATTTGCCAGTAAATCGCTGGATGTCACAGGATCACAGAATGTCAGTATTTTATTTTGCTGCTCAAGTTAATAATCTTTAGTTTGTAAGACAGAGATATTTAAGTATGAACATGCTTAGGATCCAAAGAAAGCTTAAAATTGCTGATTTGTTCCCAAGCTATTTGCACGGACATGTAAGTATGCAAACAATAACTACTAATGAGTGTTTATATATAACTACCTAAACAGGAAGAGATACAAAAAGTAAACATATGTACAGTGAAAGGGTTCAATAAACTTTTAACAGATACTGGAGTTAAAAAAACAGAATAATTTAGCAACAGAGTAAAATAATAAAGGGAACTATCCTATACTAAATCAATTCCTTCCATGTAAGCTTAAAGAATAGACCGCTGAAAATGCGAACAGGAATTTATGGCAATTGTGAATTTGACTTTCAAATCGTTAATTCATTTAATGCTCCCATCAGCAACCTGGTATAGATGTCACTTATTAGGACACTAAAATTACTGAAAATCACCAAATAAAATCTCCTAAACAAGAGCAGTAACAAATATTCTACAATTAACTAAGGGCTCTGTATCAAGAACTCCATTTGAAGTAGTAATGTACAAAATCCTTTAATATTTATGAGCAGTCACATAAAACTACATTGCAGAAAAGAAAAATTCCAGGCAGATTTGCCTTATTCTAGCCAAGAAAGCACTCTTTGCCCATTTCTTCTAATTTACCTGCTATTAGACCCAGTATTCAAAAACTTCACGAATGAATACTTCACATTCCTTTCATATAATAAAGTATAGAGATCAAACATCTGACACTATCACTGCTATTACCAAAAGCAAGCCAGGAAGGAGGAGATAAGGTAATTCCAGTTAATATAACCACTTCATCTATGTCTCAGAAACATTATAAATATTAATATACATAAATATTAATATTGCATATGAGAAAAAAAAGGAATAATGGTCTTAGAAAACATGCTGGTATTTCAAAAATCTTTCAGCAGACTTGCCATCTACAAACTTCATCAAAGACACTGTGCAATTATCTTCCTGTACTGCTCAAGAAAATCAGATTTGTTTGCCTTTGGGCAGGGATACATTAATAAGGATTTTTTCTCCCTCTGTCTGTGCAGTTATGTGTACATACATAAGCTGAGATAGGAAATTTTGACTACTAATATGGCAATTTATATGTCTCATATGAATATTTCAAAGACCTGGTAACATTCATATTTGTCCTACTGAAAGCGCACTGAAATGCCTGTGAAGTACTGCCATATAATAACAGCTCACTCTGAGAAATAAATCTACACTGGCAGAGGAGTGTAGTGGTTTCGTACATTCCTTAATGCACCATTTTGGCAAGAAATGCCTAACTTTAATAAAATACCTTAATATGGGACGGTTACAAATAAGCACAAGTGGATAATTTATATTACAAGAGAGAGCAACATATCACATAGTGAGGAAAAGGCCTCGGGTACTCCAAACTGACTAGGAAAAGATTTACAAGATATATAAATCTAAATAGAAAGGTTATAAAAAAATCAGTATTAACTATCATCCAGGACAAAGTTTGGTTCAAAGGTCTTGTAAATTGATGCAATTATTAGCAACCACATATTAAAGATTTGAAAAATTATCAAAGGAAGAATTAAAGAAACTGATTTCAATAGTTCCTTTATCTCCAGAATACGTAAGTTCCTTTCAGCAACACCAACTCCTAAGGCCATGTTTTTGTTGAAGATAGCTAAGAAGTTGGAAGCTCATCACCGCATACTGCATATCAGCTCCTGCTATGAAACAACTAAGTCTCTCTAGAATCTCCAAACCACCAGGGCGGAGTCTCAAGAAAAAAACAAACCAAAACAAAACAAAGCTCATTTCTCTATTAATTGTATGCCACTTCCAGCTGGAACTCATAATATAAACCATAAAAAAAAAAGTTTCTGAGACAAATTTCAGGATTACCTTTAACATCAGAATCTCAACTGACCAACAGTGTGCAAATTTGCATCTTACTGATGAAGAATTATCCTTCTGTAGTTTAAAAAAAAAAAAAAAAAAGCTAAAAAAGCTATGCTTTGGACAGACTATCCATGTAGAAATAGCTCTTTTAAAAACATTTATGTTTAATCTACACATCATTTAATTAAACAAATAAGTCTACTTTTCCCCAGGTAGTAACAGAAAGCTATTTCGAATATCCAAAGTGTCTTTTCTGTGATAAACACAACATTTAGGATGAACATACAATGTTACATTAATAGAAAGCCCAACATTTATCTTCTCATAGTAAAAATGCATCCAACATTTATCAAGCATCACACCATAAATAGGATATGAATGGGAAGGCAGAAAACACTGCTGTGCTCTTAACTTGAATACTGTGTGCAGCTCCCTAACTTAAAACAATGGTAACAGAAGTACAGAAAAATACAGAGAATAACAATGTCACTTACTGAAGGTCCTAAACAGCCTGAATATAGAGCACTAAATGGATTAAATGACTTCAGCTTGGAAGTTGCAAAACTCGGGTAATGTGAAAGAGAGGCTAAAAACTATCAACAGAAAACAACTGCCTCCCACCTTCCATAATGTTTACATTGGAGCCTAGGTTACTCCAACTTGACCAGGGACCGACTGAAAAGACAGAAAATAATACTTCCTAGATACTCCATAACTCATGTAATAGTGTAACGTTGTACGTCAAAAAAAATATAGGGGAAAATCTCTTAAGATAAATTCCACGAGGAAGGTCCTGTACTAAGGCTGTAAAGCACAGCCTTGCAGATACAGCTTCCAGGTGCTAAGTGCCTTCCCATACTGCAAACTGACAAGAAGCAGATGGCACACAGGGCCTGCTTCTAACACTCAGTTTAAAAAAAACCCCAAAAAACAAACAAAAAAAAAACACCACAAAAAAAACACCACTCCTTAGGTACTCATGGATAACAGCATCTTAGCAATAGTACCAGGACTACAGGAAGGGGATAGAGATTGATGGCAGCCCTCTACAGAGATTATAAAAATTGTATACACTTCAAAGCAGGAACAATCTCCACCAGATTATCCAAAAGCATGGCCTACAGTGTTGTAGTTTATTAAAACAGATTCTTGGTATGTTTTATCCTGGAGGTGATAAGGCAATTAGAGGTTGTCTTGTTGACCAAGTGCTGATCCAGAAATAGTCAAGCACCGGAACAGGCCACCCAGGGAAGCAGTGGAGTCACTGTCCTTGGCAGTGTTCAAGGAACGTGTACATGAGGCATTTGGGGACAAGGTTTAGAGGTTCAGCAGGCATGGTCGTGATGGGTTTGCAGTTGGCCTTGATGATATTGAAGGTCTTTTCCAACCATAATGACTTTATGATTCTATAAACATTTAAACAAATGCTGGAAGGTCATAGCCAAAATTATACAAGTTTACTTAACTTCAAGGGTTCCTGAATAAAACCTAGCAAGTTGCATATTAACCAAACGGAGTAGGACTGTGCATGGAGAGAGGTTGAGGGAGGAAGGAGAGAAGGAAGAGGGGAGGTGGCAAGGCTGGATCTCTTCTTTTTAATACACTTTTGGGGTTTTAAATTAAAGAAAGCAAGTATTTGTCAGGTACTGCTGGGAATGCTGTTCTTCAGTTATGTAGTTAGAGATGGTAGAAGAACAAATATAAGTTTAGGAAATTAAGTTTTCATTTTGATGTAAGAAGAAAACAAGGCATTTAGAATTCAAGGGCATAAACATCTGCACACAATGCAGGACACGCTGCTGCCAAGAGCACAGAATACACAGTAATTACAGGTATCATCGGGGACAGGCAGACATTTCTGCTTTCTAAAACAAGTATCATGTTTCCACAACCCAGTGTAATGACTGACATGCTAATGGCTCTCTCTTTTTGCCCTGAGAAAAATCCCAATGAAATGGTCAAGATTATCAGTTCATATATTCTTTTAAAATATTTTTTGTTTGCAAGGGACACAACAATAGTTAATTAGCAACTGGCAATTAGAAATGTGAAAGCATTATAGTGCAACTTAAAATAAATAAACAGTAAGTTACAAGAGACATTTTTCCTTCAGCAACTCCATGAGTCTTTCAAAATAAATCTATTAATACTGGGAATACAATCTCTGCTCTTATTGCAATGTCTTCCTTGTCAAACATCTTTTGAAGAATTACTGAGTTCCAAAAGTGGTTTTGTTTTGAAATGACAAGGTAAGCAAAAACAAAACCAACAAAAAAAAAAATCCACATTTTCCTTTTTGTAATTGAACTAGATTCAAAATTAATCAAAAGATGACACTACACACATCTTTGTCAAGATAAGATAAAAACAAATCCAGGATATGGTAAATATCACAAAAATAACTATATTATCAGTCACTTTTCCTGAAACTGTATTTATACACTCTAAGTTATTCTAAACCAAGACTTAAACCAAATGAAAATGAAATAAATTAAGTAGCCCCTTCCCCCTCAGCTCATTAATCATACCTTAATTTGTGCAAAAGGTCTGTCAAAGTTTCCAACATAAAGAAGACCAACATTCTGGGTGAGCAGCCTAGAAAAATGAAAAGAATCTTTTTAAGATACCACTTTACATTCACATAAGCTCTCTGCATCTCCAGTAGCTGTTGCTGGACTCCAACTTCATTACACTACAGTGAGAGCAAATACAGCTACAGAACTCTGCTCTTCCTAGTGAGAAAGAAAAGACATGCATTAAAGATAGACGTGCCACTGTCATTTCTGTTTACTGTACAAGCTGCTCTTCAACAAAACCACGTGGTTCCTTTGTGACGGACACCACTCAACGTGCAAGAATGACAGGGTACCTGCCTATTCTGTTTATCAGACACCATTAGGGAGCAGAAAGAGACAAAGACAACCGTAAACACGTTCAGAGCAGCAGGCCTAAGAGTTAAACCAGAGTAGCACAAATAAAGTAGGTAGAGTAACATGAAAGCGACAGCACTTCAAGAAAAGAAATATTAGAGAACTTCTGCTATATTTTCTAATACCTTCCTAACTGGAGAAGGCACCAGGCAGAGTTTATGCTGGTTATTCTCTAAGTCACTATGTACCCTAGCAAGAGGCAGAAAGGCAGTGGGACAAGTGGATTCAAACGTGTGGGTACTTCTGAAAAAAAAAAATCTGCAAATACTGTGCAAAAGCCAAACTTTGCAGCACAAAACTTGAACACTAGAGAAGCATTAGGGTGCCATTCTAGAGAAAATGAAGACAAACTCAACATTGGACACAAGGTGAGAGAACTGTGTGAGAGCACCTTGCAGTCAGTTGGTAGCTGTGCTGCCATTACTAAGTAGGGGTAGAGTTGACATCCCCTCTTGCTACACATCTCTAAAAACCTTGTGCTGGACTATAGAAACCCCGTAAGAAGAATGCATTGGTGACAAACAACTGAAAATTTCTGCCTTGATTAAAAGGCACATTCAAAACCCAGCGTAATCTTCAATAGCTTTAAGTCTGCTTTAAGTTATTAAACACCTTGCATTTCTTTATGTCCTTTGATTCCATATCCATTTCATTCTAATAACAAGACACCCCATTTAGACTACATTTCCCCCGAAAAGAAATACCCAGGAAAAAAATGGGTATAAGCAGACATAATTCTGCTCAAGTCTAACAGTTTAACTGAGGTATCTCTTTTCAATAAGACATTTATATGTTTATGCACATACATCACAAAAAAAGTATTTGAAATTCATAGCGAGCTGCAAGCTTTTTCTACATACAAATTTGTCCTTTTAAAACCTCTCCAAATCTCCAGGCCTTTTTTTTTAAACAAAACAAATCACAAATTTCAGAAGGCAACAAATCCTTTCCGGTCCCTCAATTCCACCCAAGGAACACATGCTACTATGATTTTGAGTCTTCTCAGTTCTCAGAATATATACGATACACACTACCTTACCCTGGCTCTGTAACAAGTCCTCCTGGTGCAACTCAGTGAAATGGCAAAGTCAAAGCAGTCAAGTACATAAAACACTAAGTGGTTGTGTCAAACTGTGTATCATCTTTAAAATCCTTTTGTAATTCGATACTGTATTCAAAAATATCCACAGAATTGACAGGAATACCCAGAGAAAGGAAAGATTACTGAAGACTGGAGAAAGCCAGTCACTGTATGGGTAGGCAAGTAGCTGCCTCCATGCATTTTTTCCATTAATGTGTTGGGCTCAGTCTAGGTGACTTCTACCATTTTGAAATGGCCCTGCAGTACTGACACGTGGAAGTTAGCATAAGCTTGTCAAACTCGTTTTCAGTCATGATAAATCATATTCATTCAGCATACAAGTCTCTGGAGATGAAAAGATCAAACTTTTTTTCTAGGAACACAAAGCAAATTCAGAAAATATTTAAGGGTTTTCTAAATGAAAAGAAAGGTGTGTGAGATAATCAGTGACAATAGGTTAAAAGAGAATCTATAAAAAGGATTGAAGGTATGTCAGTAAACGTAAGAGATGGATATCTTAATGCAACAAACTTTTCAAAAAGAAGATCAAGTAATTTTTGCAAGGTAGAGAAAAAAAGAATAATCTACCAGCTGCATTTCTACCAGGGGACATAAAAAAGAAAAGATCTGCAGTGTGATTATTCTCCCGTGATCATGTTTTCTTTTCAGGATAGAACATAAAAATAATTGAATATAGGGTCATTGCAAATCTGAGTCCTCAGGATGGCTTCATTCAGAAGTAATAAACACCTAGTGAATCCCAGGACTGATCTCTCCAAGAGACCTCACTGCTGTCTATATTATTTAATTCACTATTACTGGTGTACATCAAAAACCTGAAAACATAGTACAAAGTTTGCTTCCCTTTCCTTCTGGGCAAGAAGTAGGATTGCAGCCCTGGACTTCAAGAGAGCCAACTTTGACCTCCTCAGGGAGCTCCTTGGAGAAATCCCCTGGAC